>SJYQ01017975.1:2475-50781 GCA_006410935.1 Redunca redunca
GAAAACTCAATTATAGTTTTTCTTAAAAATCTCATAAACATTGTTAATGTGTATTATTAATGATTTCAATTGTATTGAATAGATGTTTTCATTGAACAGAAGTTTCTAGCATTGAATTTTGTGCTATGTTTTGGACATGGCCAGTGATGACATTTACTATTGAAACTTTCTGAATCACATAATAAGTTTGTCCTCATGGATTTATTTAAAGAACTTAGTTTTACTCATAGTATAAACAAAGTTTTGTATCTTACTATTTGCTTATTAGCATTTCTACTTCTTGCACCATTATTTTAATAAACATTTACAAGGCTATATAAATGAAATGTTCATTAAGATCTCTTTGTAGGATTATCCTTAATAATTATTTCCAATACAGGATGATATTTAGTTATAAGTTAATTACAAGTTTTATAGTTTGTAGAGTTGGGAGAAATCGCTAATCATACATCTCATGGTTCAAGTATTCAGTTGGTGCAAATTAATGCTTCCTTTCCTAACCAGTTGGCTTTTGATGTTTGTTGTAGTTGGATTTATAATATTAAACATACAATTTTATCTGCCTTATAGAGAAATGTTTTTAAGTAAATTGTTACAAAAGATTAGTACTTGTTTTCCATTAATACTTTTTTTTCATCATTTTTAAGGAGAACCTGCGTTCTTTCACAAAAGATGCTCGTGCTTTAATTTATAAAGATCTTCCATTTGAAACCCTGGAAGTTGAAGCAAAAGTGGCATTAGAAGTATTTCAGCACAATAAGTAAGTGTTGGCTTCCTCTAAAACAAGAGTAAACCTCTCAAAGTTGTATATAATGAAGAAAATTCAGGTCTTTAAGAACTTTGATATTTGATGTACATAGGACACGTTTTACTTTTTAGCTTTTACTTTTGTTCAGCTCACCATTTCCCTGAGAAGAAATGACCCCCTCCCCAGCTTTTGATTCTTTTCTTTCTTTGTTTTACTGTCTTTTTTTTTTTGCTAGTTCTTCTCTTTATGTTACCATCGTGGTGTGTTCCCCTTGTTTCCTTTCACTGTGAAGGGGGTAGCCTGTGTTAAACTGTATTATTTTGAATTTAAACTTTAATTTATTTAAACTGTATTGCATTTGGCAATCTTTCCTTCCCGTCTTTCCACTTTTCAAATGAAAAGGGTAAGACAGTGAATGCCAGCTGTTCAGAAGCAGCTAATAGCTGAAGGAAACCATTCACAGAATTAATCATTTGATGGATTTTCTTTGCCAACATTTTTAATTGTGCCTGGCTTCTCAATTCCCTTTCTCACTCAGAAAACCTCCAATTTATCTTCTACTAATTATGAGAACATAAACTAAATTTTAATATTAATCTAACTAGAATCCATTAGAAGGGAAATCTCAGAATTTTTTCACTTGGATTTGTTGGTGGTTGATGTTGTCATTTACTAAGCTAGGGGATTCAGGAATGAGTTTGGTGAGAAAAGATTGGTGGTACGTTTTTGTTCATTTTGAGTATTTGGGAATGTAAGATGCTTGTCGAACACCCTGGTGAAGTCCAGAGTGTTTTGCATATACATTGAGGGCTCAGAGGTATGTGGATGAGAAGCAGAGGTGTAGAAGGTAAAAGCACAGAAGTGGTAGTTAAAGCTGTGCAGATCAAGGAACCAGCCCAGAGAGGATGCTTTGAGTGAAGAGAGCTGAGGGGCAGAACTTGTAGGGCAGGGAGGGAAGGGTGACCAGAGAGTCACAGTAACAACAGTAGGGAATGCCACAGAAGCCAGTGGACGAGAACACCTTGAGAAGTGGAGGTGAGCAGTGGAAATGAGGACCTAGACTGGCACCAAGGAGGCACCTGTGGGTACCGTGAGAACGTTACGGTGGAGTTGTGAGGCTCTGGCCAGACCGAAAGAGGTGAGATGTGAAAGGGAGGCGGGAGGGGGAGGCGCCTAGTCTAACCCTCCCTTTCAAGTACTTTGCCTGAAGAGGAAGAGAGAGGGAAGTGGCTTTAAACACCTTTTTGTACATTTAGAATTAAAACTTTTTTTTTTGCTGCTCTTTAGGTACAAAGTAGATTTCATAGAAGAGAAGGCATCTCAGAACCCCGAGAGAATAGTCAAGCTACACAGGTAAATAAAGATTAAAAAATTGACCTCTTTGCTAGTTGAATGGAAGGTTTAGTTTTATTGTTACCTGACAAGTATAAAACTGAATAAGATGAATTTGTACTTTTATTTGTTGTTCTTTTATCTTATTTTTTGTTGCTTTGTTTAGTTTTTTGATATGGTGGTAATTGGAAGCTCTGTTATCTTCAGGAAGGGTTGCGATTTCTCTTCCTCGTTTTGCTGTTTGTTACTTTTATATTTGTATTTTACAAGTTGGAAAGCATTGTCAAAAAATGTAATTTTTAGAGTTAATTTTGAAAATGGGTGATATATTCTTTGTTATGAGTTGATCATAATTTATATGAGGTCTATATTCATGTATGTATATAGAAATATGATTACTGACTAATTAGTTACTACTTGTTTACGTGTAAGGAAGTCATATCACAGTGTGCTTTCTGATGCAGAGATGAGAGAGGTAAGACAGGGAATTAGCAAAAATGACTTCTTGATCTATGTCTCTTTTTTCAACTTAATGTTCTCTTGACTCAGACTCAACTTTTTTCCTCTAGGAAGCTGCTCTTAGGGCACAACCTGGCCTACATACTAAAACTCTAAATTCTGTTGCATTAGTTGTTACAAGGTTATAGGTTATCAGATTTAGACATTGGATCCATTTGATGGCATAATATGTTCAGTGATCTTACAAATCTTCAAAATTGTAGGAAGAAAAAATTTCACCAATTTTAATTTTCAAAATTTTAGTCTCTTCACTTGAGATGGCTGTGTCAGGGTCTACTCCAGATTGAATTGATCCATAGGCATTGTTCTTGATTAGGGATGTAGCAGCAAATAGAATGAATAGACTTTTTTTTACAAACTATTGTAAGTGATGTGATTTTATGATCTAATTTGTTTATTTTTAAAATCAAATCAGATTTGGTGACTTCATTGATGTAAGTGAGGGCCCTCTTATTCCAAGAACAAGTATTTGTTTCCAGTATGAAGTGTCAGCGGTTCACAATCTTCAGGCCACCCAATCGAGTCTTGTACGAAGATTCCAGGGTCTCTCTCTACCTGTACACTTACGAGTGAGTAAAGCTGAAAGTTCAGGTTATTCAGTTTGGGTGTGAGTGTGATTCCAGTCTTGATTTTTATGCCAGTTGGAAGGACATATATGTCAATTTTTGTTAAATTGTGTAACACTAATATTTCATCAACCTGGGTTTATGATTAAAAATAATTTTAGCCAAAGGATGTAAACAGATAATTTATAAAAGAAATATTAGTTGAAAAAATTAACTCAAATTGAGATAGTATTTTTAATGTTTCAAGTTCATTTAGAAGAGGGTGCAGTGGGGAACATATTGATGGGACCTTCTGGAGTGCCCTGTGGCCTTATATTTGGCCTGTTCTTCTCCCTAATTTTGAGGATCTATGTCTCCCCCTTCTCCTCCTGCCCTCAGTCTTTCCCAGCATCAGGGTCTTGGGGTATACAGTATATCTTCTCATTTATTTAAATCTTCTTTCATCAGCATTTTGTAATTTTTACCATATGTGTCCTTTATGTGTTTGATTTTTTTTCTCACATGCCTTCCTTTCTTGGCTCTCTCCATTTCAGTAAATGAACTGTCAGCTACCTGGCTGTTGGAGGTAACCCTTGGTTCTCTGGTTCCCTCACAGCCAGGCCCCATCCCATCCATCAGGAAGTTGACTCTTTAAAACACATTGTGAATGCATCCACAGCCAGCAGCTCATCTACTGCTGCTCCCCACATCCTGTCCCTCTTTCTCCCCATTCTCCTTCCTTGCTTTTCATTCTTGCCTCCAAAGCACATTCACTAATGAGTAGCCAAAGTGATCCTTTTAATATACACATCAGATCATGTAATTCCTATGCCCCCAACTTTCCCGTGGCTTCTCATGAACAAATGCTGACCCTTCGCCCTGTCTCACGAAGCCCTGTATTGTGAGACTCCTGCCATTCTCTGACTTCATCTCATACCGCTTTCTCCAGCACCCATTATATTCCACTCAAACCTTAAAGTCTCTTACTGTAGCTCATTCTGCCTGAGCCAGGTACGGTTTTCCCTTGAAATATACCACTCTTTGCTCTTCTTCCAGAAGGGTTTACGTGTACGTATTTAGTAATTTTACCTTTTATCAGATTTTTACCAGCTCATCCAGTTTGAAATAGTTCCTGACCCACCCACATCCCTCAGTATCACCTTCAGCGATTTAATAAACACTGATGTGGTCATTTTGCACTTTGCTGTTTTCATTTATGCATTCTGAAAATTCTCTGCTGCATATGATTGTTAAGTATTACGGAAATTAGTTCTATAACGTTACTATTGTCTTTGTCAGTTTTTGCTTTTTCTGTAGAAATCTACTAAAACTTCCAGGTCTGCTTTTGCGATGTGAGATGGCACAATTGGTTCTTTGTGTGTGTGTGAAATTTTTATTAGAGTATAGTTGGTTTACAGCGTCGTGTTAGTTTCTGCTGTATAGCAAAGTGTATCAGTTATACATATACACATATCCACTCCTTTAAAGATTCGTTTCCCATACAATAGAGTTCATTACGGAGAACTGAGAAGAATTCTTAATGAACCTTTCCTTGTAATTGCTTATGATTTGAACAATGACCAGTAGCATGTTGAAACTGGCTATTTAAGGAAAGAATTAGGGGTTAGTGAGAGAGATTTTTGCTTCCCATTAACAGGGATGCTTTCTCTGGTGGTACTGATTAAGAAGGACAAAGAATGGCATGTTCAGTCTTAAGTCTCTTTTTCTTAAATGCTAAGCAAAGCAGCTGTCCTGTATAGTGTATACCTATTTTCCCTACTCAGACTCACTTTTGTGACCCCGTAGCCGCATCAGTACTGCCTAACTTTCCATGTATTTGTTTTGTTTAAAACCTATATAGAGACTCAGCCTCTATGATTTTAACTTTGCTGCTTTATTTAATTCATGGTAAATCTTTTCTTTTCAAGGCACATTTTACCATATGGAATAAATTATTGGAAAGGTCTCAGAAAATGGTAAGTGTTTTTGACAGCGTGTAAGTACATTTCTATGAAGAAATTTTCCTTGAAATTAAGCAACCACCACCACCACCACAACAAAATAATAAAGGAAAAGAGAAGGAAAGAAATTGGTTGTCTCATTAGCTAAAGCAGTATTATGGTGGTTGTGGTGAAAAGTTATTTGGCAATTCTGTTTTTATTTGCTAATAACATAAGAGTGATACTGTAGGAACTTGAAGAAAAATATAACTTAGTGCTGCACAGCAGTAACAGTTCTTTATGGCTGTAATGGTGTTAATTAAGTCTGTGCTATATTTTTTTGTGAACTTAGTGAATATTTAAGATTTGCCAGGTATGTTTTAAAGCTGCCTTGACAGTAGACAAACTTTAATATATAAATGTCCTGAAAAACCATTCTCCAATTAAATATTTATTGTTTTGCATGATGATGTGTACAGCTAGCCTTTAGTAATGACTTTACAGGTAGAAGTTGCTATTTAGGCACTTAGCTATAATGTTCTTGTGCACAGATGATGTAATTTTCTTTTTCTCATGAGAAGAGAATGTTTTTGAATAGAAGGACTAACTTTGTCTCTTTGGTTGGTAACAATGACCATTTTAGATTAGAGAAGAAATGAATATATAAGAAATGTAGTAAGTAGTAGAGACAGTTGCCTAGAGTGTCTAGTGGAAATCAGTGAGTAGCTGTTTTACAATATTAATTTTGGTTCACTTTCCTCTTCCACTGTTTATTTTGCTTGTACAAAGGGAGTAGCTTAAACATATGGTTCATTGATTTAACTACATAGCCTTGTTATGTGCCAGGGACTGTAGGTGCAATAATGAACAAGATCTACTTGCTATCTTCAAGGAAGGTACTTGAACAGCATAACTAGACCTATAAGCAGACAGTTCAGGTGTACATGTGGGGCTCTGGCATAAAGAAAAGGACCCAAGCCAAACCACTGGTTGGTTAAGGAGCATTCCCAATCGTTATTTCTTAAACTGGTTTTAAAGGGCGAATGGAAGTGGGCCAGGCAGATGGCTTGCTTGCAGATGGGTTTATCCCAGCAGAAGCTGCTTGTCTAAGAGGCTGGAGGAAACAAGTGCATGGTGAATGTAAGAGGAATCTGGATGCACACTCATGTGTGGGATGGGTGATGAGTCTGTTGGAAATAGAATATGAGGGGCTTGTCTTCTGTGATGTGGAATTTGCATGCCCCTCCGGAAGACGATTGGAGGTAACTGGAGAATTTGAGTAAGAAAGTGACCTATTGATAAAATCTTCCTGTTTACAAGCTCATTCCGGGGCCAGAATGGAAGATAACTGTGGCTTTAAGCCAGCAGCCCTCTAAGGGGTAGCAGATGACAAGACCCTGAAGTTCAAGCAGGGCAGTGAAAATGGCTGTGAGAGTTACGTAGGAGGAATTAATAGGACTGTTGATCACATACGCAGGTGAGAGAAATGTGGATTCTCTTATGCCTGGCTTGGGCGTCTGAGTGGAGCCCTTCACTGAGATAGATGACGCAGGAAGCAGAGCAGGTTGTAGGGTGATGAGGAATGCCGTGTAGCTCTGTTTCCTGAGTGACGTATAACAAATACTAACATACAGATATCTATTCTATTAAACCTGTAGTATACTGTGTTCAAAATAGAATTAGATTTTTTTCAACAAGATTGATTTAAAATACTTTGTTCATTTCATTTTATAGATGAAAAATACAATGACAAACTTGAGAAGCCTAGATAAATGCCTCCGATTATGTTTTTAATGGAATTGTACTTTACTTGATAATTTATATTGGGAACTTGGTTGTGTAAGTTTTCTTCTCTTTCTACTTAACTTTCTATAATAATTACTATTGAAAAAGAAAGGCAAAGGATTATTAAAAAACAAAGACTGCAGTGATTTTAAAAGGTGAGTGAACGGTAAAAGTGTTTATTAGAAAAGTAAAGCTGTTTATGTTTTTCAGGTAACTGAAGATCAAACTAAGGCTACAGAGAAGAGTGCATCTACCTAGGAATTTCCTCAAATTTAAATACGTAGAGTAAATTAAAATAAAAGTTTTCTATGTAGCATTTGTGTGTGCTTATAAAATGAGCTGTCCTTTTCTCCCTGAGATTTGTGCTGGTTTACTGTCTCCTTTCTCTGAAGGGTAAAACAGTAAGAATTTTCCATAGAAACAAACCTGCCCCCTTCTGCTATCTGGATACAGCATTTTGGCATGTTTTCTACTTTCAGGGCTTTTTTGCACATATATAAACATATATGTTGTTGTTTAGTTGTTAAGTCGTAACTGGTTCTTGTGGCGCAATGGACTGTAGCTGCCAGGCTCCTCTGTCCACGGGATTTCCCAGGCAAGAATACTGGAGTGGGTTGCTGTGCCATCCTGCAGGGGATCCTCTGACCCAGGGATTGAACCTGTGTCTCCTGCATTGGCATGGCAGGTGGATTCTTCACTGCTGAGCACCAGGGAAGCCCCTTAAACATGTAAGCACAGATAGAAAGTTAATCTTTTACAAACATAAATAGGATCGTACTAGTTGCCATTTTTCACTGTTTTAAACAGTGATGCAGTAAACATCTTTGTGCAAAATGGCAAGCGTTTTGTGGATAGATAGATTAATTGCTACTGAGTAACTGTTTCCCATAAACCGGTCCTTGTGCTAAGCTTTTCATATGGAATCTTGTATTTAATTCTCAGAACAGCCTGTTAATAAGGTGTTTCCAGTTTGCGAGTGAGGAAACTGGAAACTGGCAAGTATTAATAGCAAAGCTGGAAATTGGATCCGGGTGCTTTCACTCCCATCCCCTTATCTCTTATGTACTGTGCTCTTGTTCATGTTTAACAGGTGCATATGAATTTGTGAATCTTTCAGAAGATACTGATGGAGTTATATGTTTGTTTGTTCTTTTATTTCCTAGTCCGTGAATGATCTCCTTCCTCTGGAGTCAGATTTTTTGCTTATCTCAATCTTTCATGTTTCGGGTTCCGAACCCCTAACCATTCCCCACCCCCAAATCTAGCGACTGTTGGTTGTTAGTTTTA
Source organism: Redunca redunca (assembly GCA_006410935.1). NCBI lineage: Eukaryota > Metazoa > Chordata > Mammalia > Artiodactyla > Bovidae > Redunca > Redunca redunca. Next base: position 10,632 of record SJYQ01017975.1, read on the forward strand.
GTTGAGAATGCGGCTGTAGGGAAGGAGATTGAGTGGCAGCTCTGGGGTATGGGTAAGGTTTGGCTTCTCTAAGGGTGAGTAGGTGAAGCTGGCTGTTAGGATGGGGATTTTCTAGTGCTAAAATGAAGAACTTGTCAGTTTTGGTGCCTAGTTTTTCTATGGTGACTCTTCTGATTCTCTCTCGACTCTTCTTTTACTTATTTTATGAGATCCCTCCAATATTTTACCTGTGGACCAATGTTAGACTCAGGCCTTGCTGTATTTGGTGTTAGTGGGTTGGGGGGCAGAGAACAACTGGTTTGTATACAGGCCTTTGTTGAGCCCATTCTTTTCAGTCCCTCTTCTGCTTTCTGTCTTCCACCATCTTTGAGGTTCTCTGGCCAGCTGGGCAGGTCGGCTCCCTCTTCTGCCGGACTCCCCCACGTATTCTGGGTGGTGACATCCTCCACCCTTGCACTGGTCACTTCACTGTCCATCTTTTAGCAACTGGGAGAGATTTCTTGTCTGCTGCTGCTTTCTTCTCCCATACCCTTTGTTGTTTGTGGGTTTATGCTTTGAATTCTTTTAAAAAATTGTGAAATATTTTCAGCTTACAAAATATAATTTAACACACCCTTATTTGGGTGGCCATTTTTCATGCTTTTGGGGGCACGTCGTCCTCTTGAACATCCACCCTTTGGTGACTTCACCTTTCATGTATCCTGTCTTACCCAGTGGAGAGTAAAACTTAATCTCTAAGCTTTCCTCGCAATAAGAGCCCAGACAGGTGTCCTGGGCTCACTGATTAGACACATGTGTCTGAAATTTGAAAGCAGTTCTGTGAGGACAATGGCACGTGAGTTTCATTTTGTCCAGGGGGAGCAGTGACGTGACTGTTGAGGTGGCAGCAACAGCAGCGGCCGAGGTCTCATGTGGTGGAAGGTGGACTGAGCCCCGTAGTTTTCCCCTGCAGCTGCCCTGTGCTGTAACAGTGAGCTTTTCTTTGGGTCCTGTAACCTGGTGTCTGAGCCTGAGCCTTGGGAACCATTTATTTTTTGTTTAAATGAGTAGATCCTGTTGTTTGCAGCCAAGAATGTTAACCTATAGCCACTACCCAAATTAACCATCAGTCTTTTCCCTTATCAGATCCTTTTGTTTTTAAATCAAGGAAAAGCTGCCTATCCATTGAAATTTTTCCTCATATTATTTCTTTCTAAGAACTCCTGTCCTTTTGTGCATATCCTTACCATTCATGATTTTCAGTGTATATTATTCTTTGTATATTATACTGAACATAATTGGTTTCATGATACGCATGTTCTTTTGAAATTTGCTTCCATTGCTCAGCACTGTGTACTCACATTTAACATGTTGATACTTGCAGAGCTAATGTGTGTGCTGAGCTGGTTAATGCATGTAGGTGTATATAGTATCCCATTGTATGATTAATCCCATGATTAATTCATTTTCTTATTGATGACCATCAAGGATGGGCTTGAGTTTTTAGAATTATAAACAGTACTGCAGAAAATACTCTGCTTATGTTTCTTGTGTATACATTTGACAGTATCTGGGGTGGAACATGCATCTTCAACTACTAAATATGTCAGCCACCGCAGCAGTGGTCCTAGTTTACTCCCTATCAGCAGTCTGATAGTCTGTTTCCCCACTCCCTCAGAAACACTTGTCATTGTCAGACAGTCAAATATTTGGTCAGTTGGATACACATGATCTAATACTGAGCGTGTAGTGACAGTGAACATCTCTTGATTTGTTTCGTAGCCAGTAAGACTTCTGTGAGTTATCAGTTTGCAGACTTTACCCATTATTAATTTATTTTTATTGGATCCTTGGTCCTTTTAGGAGTTTCTTTATATGTTCAGAAAGTTAAACCTTTGTCATTGCAAATCTCTTCTCTAGTCTGACTTACTTTGTTGATACTATATCTTATGTGGTCAGAATTACTCATCTTTTCCTTTATGATTTAGGAAATTTTAAAACAGCCTCCCCTAACTTGAAGTTAATAAGGCATTCTTCTTACAAGAATGTTATAAGGTATTTTTAATATTTTAAAGGTTTTTCATATTTAATTGCTTCATTTATTTGACATTTAATTTTGCATTTAGAGTGAGGGAAGGGATCTAATTTTGAATCTAACCCCACATGGGTCATCAGTTATTCTACATCATTATTTCCTCCCTCTTCTTCAGAGGTTACCACATAATATATCAGAGTCCTTTACGTGCCTGAGTCCTCACTGATCCATTTGTCCATCCCTGTACTACTGTCACACTGCTTTAATTATAACTTTGTAACACGTTTTGATTTATGGTATGGTGAGTTCTTATTTTTTTCCTAAAATTGTCGTGATTGCTGGATCAGCTTGTCAACTTCTGAGTGACTAGTGTGAAAAGCGGTTTTTCTGATAAAACAGCTTTTCTACAGATATTTCTACATGAGCTTCTTTAGGTTAGTGGTAAACACTTTTCATTCCTTTTAACTTTTTTTATGTCATTATGTTTTAGGTTTTCTCTTTAAAAAAGCATATAGGAATCTTTTTTCCTTCGGACTTGAATCCATTCTCCTACAGTGATTGTGGATTTGACATTTTATTTATTTTTGGGGCGGGGGGTTTGACATTTTATATTTGCCTGTTTTATTTAGAGACTGTTAGCATTGTGTATTCCAGTTTGGAGTTGTTATAACTTGGTGGCAAATTGTTTCCTTTTTATCACTAGATAAGGATCCTCTGTATCCCTAATAATGCTTTCTCCCCTTAATCTGATTTCCTCAATCTATTTTTTCTTTAATTTGGTTCTATTTTCACATTAAATTTTTGTTAGTGTTTACATAGTATACATTTTTCTGTCCCTTTTCAAGTTTTTAAAAATGTTGTTATGTTTTAAATCCATTTTTCATAAATAGCATAAAATCATTGAACTTTCTTTTAAAATCCAGTCTTGGAATTACTGTCTTTAAGAAGTATGTTTTAATTCATATACCCCTTCTTGTGATTACTACTTCGCATTCTTTCCTTTCCTTTCTTGCTAAACACTGGATTTTGATCCAGTTTCCTTTTTTCTCTTCTTTTCTTCCTATTTTATTTTTTTAATTTATTTTTTATTGAAGGATCATTGTTTTACAAAATTTTGTTGTTTTCTGTCAAACCTCAACATGAATCACCCATAGGTATACATCTATTCCCCCCCATTTTGAACCTCCCTCCTGAACTCAGCCATAAAAAGGACTGCATTTGACTTAGTTCTGATGAGGTGGATGAACCTAGAACCCGTCATACAGAGTGAAGTGAGTTTGAGAAAGATAAATATCATATTCTAAGGCACCTACATGGAATCTAGAAAAATGGTACTGAAGAATTTATTTACAGGGCAGCAGTGGAGAAGCAGACATAGAGAATGGGCTTTTGTTCCTATTTTAGAATTTACATATTCTGTTTCCATTCTTTCAGCCTATAGAATTCTATTTGTACTAAATATTCCATTTGTGTTAAATAAAGGTGTACCATTGTTAAGTTAGAACCCTGTTGATGGTTGACTTTACATTTTTGCTTTTAAAATAATGCTTCAACTGATAACCTTGTACATATGATACTCTACATGTGCTGGTAGTTCTATAATATTCTTATAGGTGATCCTGTAGGTCAANTAGGTCAAAGGGTTTATGTGTATTTTAAGTTTTAATATAGGTAACATCCTTTTGAAGATAAATTTATTCAGTTAGATTTTAGATTTGATAAATATATTAAAGGCAAAATACTTATTTTTAGGGAAAGCTACTACTGCAATGTTATTTCTAAGGGATCTTAAAGTTGGGTGTTATATCAAGCCTGCCTGGAGGGAGAAAAAGGACAAGTTTTCGTATATATACTTTTGGTGATGGAATTTCTTAAAACGAATATGGAGACTGCCCTCTTGAGCTGCAGAATTTAGGAAGAGCCAAACTGGTGCTCGAGTTGAGTCCATGTACGTTTATTGAAAAAGAGTCCCTCAGGTCTGAGAATACAGATATGCCAGGTACAGACAGTCTCCAGCATCAGAACAAGTTGTATTTCCAGAGTCAGTGGAGACTTGGATACGTTTTCCCATTCCAATTAAGCAACCGTGAGCAAGGCCCTGGGTTGAGTGGAATACAGAAAAGTTTACAGTGATACTTCTTCCCTGCAGGAGCTCACGATCTTGAGGAGAAGACAGTGTGTACGCAGCGAGGACAACACAGGGCACAGAGGGATGCTCCTTTACAGGAGAGCTGCAAACTGTGCTTTGGGGGAATGGGGCAGAAGTATCCCTCTTGGGTGCAGCCCTCTTTAGGGCTTTCTTCCTGTGTTCTCAGCATGGGCAAACAGGTCAGAAATTGCTGAGCTGTCAGCATTTGGGAAAGGGTAGGATTTTCCTAAGTGGAGACTGGTTATGAAGATTGGCAAAGCCTTGACAGCCTAGGAGTGTGAGAGTGAGATAGGATGGCAGTGACATTTCACACTTGTTTCTTTAGTCAGCCCACCCTTTTGGCAGGAACTGGCACCTAGTTCCTTCTTGACCATCCCTAACTACTGTTCTAAGCTGATCGGTTAGGCCTAGATAGTCATTGATTGGTTACAGTTGGTGGCAGCTGGTTTTAGTGGGCAGCTTTCAAGTCAGGTGGGTTTGTTGAAGATGGCTAGGGTGATTTTGAGCAGGGAAGGATAATGGGACCTGAAATGTAATTGCTGCTTATCCCCTGAAGAGGTCAAGGATAATTACATCTCACCACTCAGCCCTCATGGCAGAACTTCTGGTTACACAGCGAATGGTGTGTAAACAGACATTACACCTGTATGTTGCAGGATTTCTGCTGACCACCATTCCTAGTTGCCATGTCAACAATGGGCTTCCCAGGTGGCACTAACTGGTAGAGAACCTGCCTGCCAATGCAGGAGACCTAAGATGTGGGTTCTATCTCTGGGTTGGGAGATCACATGGAGAGGGCCATGGCAACCCATTCCAGTATTCTTACCTGGAGAGTCCCATGGACAGAGGAGCTTGGTGGGCTGTAGTCCATAGAGTCTCAAAGAGTGGGACATGACTGAAGTGACTTAGCATGCATGCATGTCAACAGTACTCCTGGATATAAACTACTGTTCTTTAGAGTTAGTTTATGAACCACTTGTATCTGGATCACTTCGTTAGCTTGGTAGAAAAGTAGTTAACTTAGTTTTATTACAGAATCAGATTTTTTTTTTTTTTTTTTAGTGGGGAGGGCATGGGTGCACCTGCAGACCTGCCCCTTGATAAGTTTCCCAGGTAAGAATCACTGCCCTAGCTGTTCAGTCTTATATAGAACTTCCCAGTCATTTGTTTGCTATAATGAACTTTTATTTACTGCAGATCACCTCTTTGAGCCTATCAGTATAAAGTGAAATGTTCACTGTATTTACACTAGTTTCTGTTTTCACAGTTGGACTTGGAATGATGGTGTAATTAAGTCAGTAAACAGCGGGATATGGAAATGCAAGATGGAAGATGGGCCATCAGGGGTACCGCTTCCTCTAGTACAATCATCCATACACCAGAACAAATTAGGATTCAGTGTGTTAAGTGCTGGTCATCCAGGAAACCCCTGCGTTTTGCAAAGAAGGGTGGAAGAGTGATCCAAGATGGACAAGAGCATCATTGGGATGATAGTTGAGAAATGCACCTAACAAAATTGTTACTTAAATGGTTAGGAATATATATATGTGTTAACCCAGGTGGCACTAGTGGTAAAGAACCCACCTGCAAATGCAGGAGAGGTTAAGACGTGAATTCGATCCCTGGGTTGGGAAGATCCCCTGGAGGAAGGCAGGGCAACACATTCTAGTATTCTTGCCTGGAGAAATCCCATGGACAGAGGAACCTGGGGGACTGTGGTCCATAGGGTCACAAATAGATAGGACTGAAGTGGCTTACCATGCATGCGTGTGTTAGCCAGCTGAGACTAACACTGGAAGACTTGGATTAGTTAAAACACAAATTCACTTTTGTCCTTAATTCGTCTACATTTTCCCCTTTATTTTTAATCTACTGGGTCTATCTGGCTGCCAACAGTGAATAGGAAAGGACTGGTCTTTAATTTAGCAAGTTTCTGGAAAAGAGTCAGATCCTAGACAACCCTCTTGACATACATCAGTATTTTAAAATAAATCAGGTCCTGTATGATGTAGTGCTTCATTGAATTCAGTTATTCTGTGTACAAAATTGGGTTCCTTTTCCCTTGGCCTTCCTTTTTCCAGAACCCCTTTACTTGAGCCACATTTGGTTTGTCACTTTAAGACACACACAAACACACACACCCTCCAACCCAAATGCACACCCAGTCTTACTCATGCTCCAAGAATTTTTGAAGTGACTGACAATATTGATCAGATCCATCTGAGACCAGGAGATCAGGAACTAGAAGTCTAAGAGCTTAGGCTAAGAGAAAACCCAGTGGCCCTTGCAGTATCTAGGTTCTCTTGAGTGGTCATCATGCGGTTACAGTTAAACTAAAGTTACTCTGTCCTTGGGGAGATGTGTGATGGTAGATCACTCACTTTAGAGGCTGAAATTAAATGTCTTAAAGCTAGTGTTTATTTAACATAGTAGATATCATACAAACACTTTCATTTAAGCCTGTCATCCTTATGAAATGTAGTTGTCATTCTACTGATGAGGAGGCTGAAGCTTACATTAAGTCACTCCCCTTAGTTTCATCTACTCTAGTGCTTTTCAAATGAAGCATTTTACAGCATGGTTTTAAAATCTGCCTTTTTGATGTTCGTAGTGTTTCATCATAACAGCAGAAAGGTAATACTAGCTACTGTATTCCAGGCCTTAAAACTCTGGGACTTGGTGGCTGTAGGTAGCAAGCAGGGTTCTGAATTGGGAATCAAAACAAGGACTCCTCTTGTAGCCAAGCAGTGCAGATGAGATGAACAGTCCCAAGAAACACCCTTCAGTGCAACCTACCTATGTGGGGGCTCCATGGAGTCCAATGTTCACTCCAAGGGTTAAGAGGAGAAATTTATCTTGGCAGCAGACATAGCTTGAACAGAAATGGGGGAAAGGCCAAGGGGATGCCCTCAGATGAGAATACTGTGTCCTAAGAGGCAGGAATGTGCCCCTTAATATTCTCATAATTTTTTCCCATTGTCTTTTTTGTAAATAGCTTCTGAAATTACAGTTTGTACTTTGCAAAAGAAAAAAAGACTTTAACAATTATTTTAAATCAACTAAAGACTCAAGAGGTTTATTTGGTTAGAGTGCATAACCCATTTGACAAAAATGTTGAAAAGAGTTGCTTAATACAAATACACATTAAATATGCTAACAATTATAATTAGCTACATATATGTAAGAGATGTAGTCCTATAATTATGGAGAAAGGTTGCATAGGAATCTGAATGTGAAAAATTCTGTAATCAAATCATTAGCTTTTCACTAACAAAGGGGGATTAGTTCTTGGATTAATTTTACTATAACATTAATGTACGCTATATTTTACACTGTATTTTACAAACAAGTTCTCTATCTCATGTAAGCCTCATGCCGACGTTATAAAGTATGAGCCCAATTCTGTGGAAGGAGAGACAGGCTGAGAGGAAAAGTGGATTCTCTTACCCCACAATGTTTGTTATGTGGCCAAGCTGTTGAATTTGAAGCTACATTTGGGACTTAATTTCACATATGAAGTTTTCGATTAAATCTTTATGTCTTGTAGGGAAAAACAGGTTAGCTCTCAGCTGTCATTTACCATACTAATTTTTAAAAATATTTCATTTTAAAAAAATTGTCATAGCCTTTCGGTTCCCCCTTAAGATTCAAAATAACCATTTTATACTAAAGTTATCTAATAGAGTTATTACACGGGGGAAAACATCAATTTCTAAATCTTTAAAACATATTTCTGGACAATCCATGATGTAACTAGGGGATAGTAGTAGTCCTAATTTTCAATTACAGAGATATTCTGGAAGGTTGTTTCAGAATGTGTTTAGTTCATATTTCTTCCAGTTGAATTGTTGAAAGTGTTTATGAACAGTTTCATAACCAGAATGAACAAACCATAACTTTAAAATGACACGAATACATTTTCCACTGAAGATATAGATGTGGGCCTGAGGATTAAAGTAAAATTACTGGCATTCAGGCTATGGCTGTTAAGTCTTTAAAATGACCTTACTCTTACAACTTAATTTAAGGTCGAACATCCCAGTGACCAGATAAAGATTAACAGAAAATAATAAAGCCTGCAGTCGGAGTTGATCCAGCAGGGTGACTCACGCTTCTTTGTCACCCTCCCACAGCAGCAGTTTGTTCCATGTGAACGCTTGTAACAGGCACCGTGCCCTGTTAATGCTAACATGTAGGAGTCAGTCCGAGGTAAAAACCCCTATCACGATTAGCATTAATAGCACACAGCCCACAGCAAGCCTCCAGCACTCGGAGGATGAGGCATGGAGAACTTAAACCACAGATGTCCCCTTCCTGGTTTGCGCCACCTGCAAGAGAGAGAAAGATGATCGTGTACACACATGCAGTTATAAAGCTGGAGTTTCAGAGTACAAATTTGAAAGTAAAAACATTTTTTTTTAAGGGAAAGAGTTCATTAAATCCTAGTTAGTCTTTTGTGGAAAAGGGTAGAGAAATTGGCAGCTAAAGGATGATATTTTTACCTTTAAGTGCATTTGAAGACTGTTTTAAAATTTGTTTAAAATTCTAATGTAGTTTTGAAGTATTCACACGTACGTACGTGTCATCTTCTTTATAACAAAAGTGAAAGCACTCTTCAAAGTCCAAAATGCTGAAATGCAAAGGGGAGACCTTGCATCCTGACGTAGTACTATCTTTTCTGATTTATATCTCTCCTAGGAAGTGGGTAATTTAAGTAAAAGCCCAAAATATTAAAAATAGTAAGTGATTTGTAAAGATTAAAACTGAGTTAACTTGTTTTATAGAGGTAGATTTCGGGCTAGATTTTCATTCTGTAATAAATAGTTGTGGTTTGACCTCTTTTTTTTTTTTCTTTCTTTTTTCAGGAGATATGATACAGGCAGTGGAGGTGTTGTCTAGAAATGAATTCATCATAAGATGGCCCCCTCTTCTATTTAGAGATTCCTTAGGGGAAAGCACTACCAGTGGCTTTGGTTTTGATCTACGTAAAGGAAGTATGACTTAAAGCGTGCTGGGTTTCAGACTATTTGCCTTCAGCAGAGTGGATTAAAAAAAGAAAAAGATGAATTTGCTACTTCCTGTCAGGGTCTGATTTTACTCTCTCAGATACAGTGACATTTCTCCCACAAGCTTCTGGTTTCGGTGTTACTACAGCAGAACCTAGAAGTTAGAGTATCATTCAAGTGTGTGGTTGCCTTTAGCACAAGAGGGGAATCACCTTCTCTTTTATTTAATCATGAAACCAGCTAGATGTGAAATTGTGATTAAGTTCAAAAGAAGTGTATAAAGTTAAAAATTCCCCAATGAATATATTTTGACAGGGCAGAATATCGTGGTTTGGAAATTTCCAGACCAAGGAAATTTGTCATTCTTACTGATAGTTCTTTTTTCTCTTGAACTTTGCTGTTTTCTGAGATGAATTAAAGATGAAGAACTTTGAATTCAGTGATGTCAGTTCAGGATTTTAGTTTATTTATTTTTTTTACAGATGTTCAGTCAATAAAGGTTGTAAAGATAAGGACTTTTTCCTCCCCTTCACAGAGTCTTGGACTCAGTAAATGCTCAATAAATGTACATTAATATCCCAACATTACTTCCTCCAGCCAATACAATTCAACCTTCTTTTAAAGAACTGTGTCTAATTTGTTTTTAAGGTGAACTGCTTGCATACTGTTTTTCCCATAAATTTTACTCCTGGTCTTTAAAATGACATCTTAGCATAGGTATGAAATGAACTATATTTAGTATAACAATCAGAGTTTTTTTCTCTTTCATCTTGTTTTACAATTGCCTGATGTGAGTGTTCATAAAAGTGGCAGTGGTTTTCACAGTACTGTATTAAAAATTCTAATAGCATTTTTTTTTTTTTTTACCACATAGCATAGCATATGGCACCTTAGTTCTCTGACCTGGGATCCAACCCGTGCACCCTGCAGTGGGAAGAAGTGTGGAGTCTTAACCACTGGACCGCCAGGGAGGTCCTCTAACGACTTGTATTTTTTTAATGGTTCAAGCACTAAAGGTATGCAGAAATAAAAGTGGCACACGGCTCTCCTTTTGTTCTCAGTACTCAGATGGAAACTGTGGTACTGTGTTATCTAGACAGACCCCTCAGGCACGATGAATTCCTAAAACTGCGCAGTTTGTCCAAATACACTGTGCTGTGCTGTGCTGCTTCAAGTCTGACTCTTTGTGACCCCGTGGACTGTAGCCCCCTAGGCTCCTCTGTCCATGGGGATTCTTCAGGCAAGAATACTGCAGTGGATGGCCCTGCCTTCCTCCAGGGGGTCTTCGCGACCCAGGGATTGAACCCAAGTCCCCTGCATTGTAGACCGATTCTTTACTGTCTGAGCCACCAGGGAAGCCCCCAAATAGGTTGCACACTTAAATATCACTTTAAACATAATGAGAGATGAAAAGCATTAATCCCAATAAACCAAATACAGAAGAAATTATCTCAGAATAGGATTTTTAAAAGGATAGTCAGCAGACTTTGAGACATGAGAGTGACCAGCAGGTCACTCACCCAGCAGTGTTTAGACTGCTCCCTTTCACTGTTTTCACCTGGGCTTGCAAGGAGAACCTAAGCCAACGACAGAACTGCTATGCGGCCGAGTGGAAATTAGTGATCACAGACAACAAAGCCTAGTCAGTCAGCCAAGACATTGGGCACAGGATGATGTCAGGAGGTATTAAAAAATGAAGTGGTGTTATTCTGGAATTAGAATAGCCACCCAGCTGGTAGAGTGGCAGAGGAAGAATTACAGACCCAGCAATCAATAGCTACAGAGGCTAACCATTTGAAAAGACTGTAACCAGCGTGATGTGCAGTATAGATCAATACCAAGAAGTTTATATGGATTACACAATATGAATTAGAGTGAAGGTCTTGACTGGGATTCTTCTAAAGATCTACTTCAAACCCCTGGCTCCACAATACTTTTAGGCCTACGGTATGAAATGTCCATTATGAGTATAAACTTGACTATAGCACAGTTCTTTTCAGGAGCTGAAGATGCCTGCATGCTAAGTTGCTTCAGTCATGTCCAACTCTTTGCGACAGACACCATGAACTGTAACTTGCCAGGCTCCTCTATCCATGGGCTTCTCCAGGGAAGAATACTGGAGTGGGTTGCCATTTCCTCCTCCAGGGGATCTTCCCGACTCGGGGATTGGGCCCGCAGTCTCATACCTCCTGCATTGGCAGGTGGTTTTTTTTACCACTGTCAAAGATAGGTTCCAAGTTTAATATAGTACCTGACAGTATTTATTATTTAGTAGAAAAAAAAGAGAAGAAAAAGCCGCTCAGTCGTGTCCAATTCTTTGCGACCCATGGACTGTAGCCTACCAGGCTCCTCTGTCGGTGGGATTTTCCAGGCAATAGTACTGGAGTGGATTGCCATTTCCTTCTCCAATTATTTAGTAATTGAGTGTCAAAACCACTCCTTATCTTGAGTTAAAATCTGTCAAAATGCAGCAGTACCTGCACTAGATAAATAACTACAATAGACATCCTTCATTATATGACAGACCTGTTCTTCCTCTGGTAGTCAGATCTAACCTGAAGACAGCATTCTGGGGAAAGTTCCCTTAAGTTATGCTTTACTGAAGGATGTTTCTTTTTTTTAGGGGAGCATATGATTTCAACATATCCTTTTATTCTTACCTTATTGATTTTCCAGGAATGACATTAGCTGTATATATTCAGAGTAGAATATGTTAGGCTTGTCACTAAGGATCTCTTCACACATGAATTATAAGTTAGATCCTTCCACAATTTTATATATCTCTGCGTTTTCTTATTTTGCTTATTTTCAGCACCAACCACTTAATATTTGCATACCAAAACAACTGCATGCTATAAAGTTTTCTTTAAAAAGAAAAGTCACAGTGATTGATTGTCATAACCAGGCCATCAGGGACAGCTCTCACTTTACTCAGCATGAAAGGTACAGATATTTTGATGCTATTAATTTGCTGTTACAAAGTGAATATACACTTATTTCTACTAAAAGGCATGATCCTATATTGATGTAGTCATACAAATTCTAGCTCCGAAACCATTTTAATAGGTGAAAAATAATGAAATTACACTTTTGAAAATTAAAATGATTAAGTTTAGATAACTTCCTTTAACTATTTCCCCATTTTTTAAAAATTGTCTTATATACCAGTAAAAAACATAACCATTATAATGAAATTCAATATTGATTCTTATTTGGATCTACTCACTGAAAGTGACTAGCATATGAGTGCATAAGAAAGCATATATTTTCTTTCCCACCAGAACTTACCCTATGTTTTGAAGTCACTGTTTTGATTTAAGTCATAAAACTAGATGGTAAAGTATATAAAAAATCAAGATCCCAAGAAAGTCTATACTTGTCATTGTTCATCTTTGGAAGAATAATTTCTTGATTAACTTTTGACTTAGGGTGCTTGCGCACATGATGCTCCAAGGACCTGCCCTCTAGAAATTCTACATCATAGTGTTGCCCTTCCCTTTTGCTATGTCTGAATTTCTTACCATGAAAACCATTGCCTTTGGTAGGAGAACCAAGATGGCCGGTAAGGTTTCAGTTAAAAAGCCCTTGAAATGCAAGTCAGTTATTTGGAGAAGGAGGAGAAAGGTGGCATTGAATCCCCTGCATGGACACCTCAACATAGACTTGCTTATTAGGTTAGTTAGCTAGTCATCTCTGAAGGCCGAGATCAAGGACAGAGGGAGGGCCAAGGTGGGTAAGTTTCAATGGAGATAAAGAGTGATTTAGAGGAAAGATATACCCTCAGTTATCTGAGAGCTCCTCCTTTCCAAGTCCAGCCTAAAAGAGTCACAGATTCAGTATTGAAAACAGTATCACCTGAGATTTACTTCAGTCCTCTGTGTTTCAACCTCTGTGTATTATAAAACTGCAAAAAAGTATTCAATTTCTCAATAATTCTTCATAAAAACCTTTAATATTTGGTGACAGAAATATTCAAGTGACTGGCTTTCTAAAGTGTGTATCTTTGTGTGAAGTTTTTTGTTTTTTTTATCACTTTCTATAGAAAATGAGTATCCCGTGTTACATTTCAGTAACTGATTTTAGAGTTAAGTCAACTTCTGTGGTGTCAGGAAATGGGGCAAAGAGGATTATGTTCCCCTTGAGTTCACATGCATTCCATCATTAAAGAGGGATCGATGCCCAAGGAGTATGTTGCTTTCTCTGTTTAAAAAAAGTTACAAAAGAAAATCGTAAAGTTAAGAGGAGTTGATGATGTGACCTGCTACCAAATGAGATGGTATCTAACTAGGGACATGTCTAATAAAGCACACAAATGCATCTTCTAAAAGTAAAATGGATTGTTCTGCAGAAATAACCTATATCCTGACCTCTTGATGAATAATAAATTTACTTTTCGTATCATTAGGTTTACATTTAAGGAAAATTCCCTGTACAATCCTTTGCTGGGAAACAATTATAAACTATGTAATGATATTTTCTTTCATTTACTTCCATAAAAATCTAACATCACTTTTCTTGAGTTCTAATTAAGAATTCTTTAATGAAAATACCTGCTTTTTCTAAATTAAGAGCTCTTGACTAAAAAAGACTGGTTTGCACATGAAAAAACTTACTAGAACATACCTATGTGTCCTTTGAAATTCAAAAAATGAGTGTTTTTAAAGATATATGCCAATAATGATTTTAACACACAAAACTAAGTATTTCATACTTTCGAACTGTCTCAGAAGAAAGCCAAAGTGGATACACAGGATCCCCATGGAAACATTATACTGAGGGACCATTTAATTGTGAGTGTGCACACAAGGAAGAATACTCGCCTTAGAGTAGTAGTCTGCTTTTCCCAACTTTAAAACCAGGGAGTTTTCACTGGAACTTCTTTGGAACTTACTTACAGGCTAAGTAACCTTTCCAGTAGTTCTATTATGGACAGTGATTAATACCTTCAGATAAGATGGTGGTGGGGGCGGGGGATGGTTAGATATATTTGCCCCCAGAGTCATTCTGTGGAGGAAGCAGGGGGAGTAGGTTGAGTGTTCACGGAGGGGGCTTCCTCCATGCCCTGACCTCACGCTGGCTCAGCTTGAGGGCTGAAACTTCCGGAAAATGTTATCAAACCAACGCGAATAAAGACCAGGGGGTGAGAATGAGAGAACTCAGCGAGGATGCATCCTACTGCTGAAAATCATTGCCCTGAATCCTTCCTTCCTATGGACACACAAGGTTTTCCACATACCGAACAACTTCAACTTTAAAGGATCCTATGTCCAGAAGAATCTGAATCATAAATTTTCTCTTTTTCAGTTATAGCTAATTTTCAACATCTTTTCTCTTCCCTTCCCTTCACCTCCCCCAGCTCAGGGAAAAGAAAAGGGGGTGGTGGTTATCAGCACTGGATGTTTGCCATCCTTTTGGGGTCACCTTTTCCAGGAGGCCTCCTCTGTGCATCTGAGTTTGCAGGGCTTATTGTCAACACTGAATCTCAACAAAACACCTCCTTTAACACTTCCTATGGATAACTTGTTTGTTAGTTGTATGTACAGGGTCTCCTAGGTCTGCCATTATAGGAAAGATCAGCTTTTCTATTTCTGCGAGCCACAGTTCATAAACTTCTATCTCTGTACACCATCAGGGCAAGGAAAATTTTGTGTACCAAGAAGCTACAGTTTCTGAGACAAACTGAGCAAGTTCTGGGAACTGTTTAGTTTTGCCCATTTAAAATTTTATTTTTCTTAAGATGTGACAAGTATAGGATACCCTGGGTTACAAGGCAAACACCATACCAGTTACTTCTACCCTCATACCTTTTTACTCAGAGCCTTAACACACCAAGCGAGTGTTATGCATGCTTCTCCACACGAAGTCATCTTTAGGCACACCCTCATACACACTCTCAAGGCTCCAGACAGTCCTATTCTAATTGCTCAGGGATAGATTTGTCCACCTTGCCTTCCTTCTCTGGCAGAGCGGAAACTCCTGGAGGCTGGGTTCTCTGTGTCTTCTGCTGTGACCCTCCCTGCTGACTACCCCAAGGCTGTCAGTCCTGTGCATGCACCGGGGTGATTATTTCATTCCCTAGTGCTGAGTGCGCCTGAGGGCAGGGACTGGCTCTTCCTCTGGGGCCTGATATGTTTGTTGCTTGCACTCGGTAACTGCTTTAAAGGCTCAATATGAATCCTCTAAAGGCATTTCGGTCTGCCCATCTGGCTTGGCTCTGACATGGGAGTGTTTCAGCAAGATCTAACTAATAAGCAGGTTCTTGGAGAGTTAGGGTAGTAGAAGCTTATAAATGTGAAAACAGATCAGTGAGGTTTGTTGGTTTTCCAGATGAGTTAGGACCACAGCTCCAATAATTTGGCCACCTGATGGGAAGGGCCGACTCACTGGAAAAGACCCTGATGCTGGCAAAGACTGAAGGCAGGAGAAGGGGACATCAGAGGACGAGAGGGTTGGATGGCATCACCAACTCAATGGACATGAGTTTGAGCAAGCTCTGGGAGATGGTGAAAACAGAGAAGTCTGCTGTGCTGCAGTCCATGGGGTTGCAAAGAGTTGGACACGACTGAGTGACCTAACAACAAAGGACCATTTACATTGAGAAGATCCTAGGCTTGGAGCTCAAAGTATAATCATTAGTGGATAAAGCTGGAGAATTCTACCAGATATGATCATTTGAAGTTGTAGATAACATGCCAAAACATTTAGAAGTGAGATGCTAGCTCTGCTTATAGATATGGACATAGAGAGGCGGAGAGGGATGGAGAGAAACAGCGCAGACGGGGCAGATGCTAACCATGACTGAATCTCAGTGAAAGGTCTGCTGTTTTCAGCCTGCCTGGGTTCCATCCCTAACCCCAGCAATGTGACTAGCTGTGTGCTACTTGGCAGTTGAATTGAGCTCTTTAAGTTTTAGCTGCTGTGTAGATGAAGTGACAGGATGAATGTAAAGCGTTTGTCGGGTACTAGGCTCATCATCACAACGGATGCGAGAGCCACGGTACTAACATCAGTCATGAATACTTGCTGAGTGCTCGTAAGTCTCTGTACATTTATTACATGTTGCACTTGTTTTAAAAGTACAAGTCAAGATACATTTACTACTGTATACCTGAATCATTATACAAATTAGAGGTTATTGAAAAACCTGTTAAGACAGATAGGAACCTATTCTGTGTATGCTGCTGCTGCTGCTAAGTCGCTTCAGTCGTGTATATAGAACATTCTCATTTATGAAGTCATGACAAAAAACGTCATTATCTGTCATTGTCCTTATTCAAGCATCAGCTTCACAATTTCATAAAATTAGCTGTTTGATAGACTTCAGTAATCTTTCCTTCTGCCAGTTCTTTAACCTCATGGACCCGTGCTAATTTTTTAGCATTAAAAATGGTCAGATGCCCCCTGACCATCGGACGTTAAGCCTCATTTTCCGGCTAGTGCGTCATCTTGCCTAAGGGAACTGTGCCTTTTGGTTCCAAGTGCGTTTCTACTTTGCTATGAGTCCTGGAGTTCTGAGTGAGGAGGCTGAACTGTGCAGATGTGTGGCGTGTTCATCTGAGGAGAGATGCACTTTTGGGGTGGTTTTGCTTGAAGCCCTGAGTGTTGTAAGCCCAAAGACAAGACTGATGGACACAGCCTAAGTGTTTCATGGCAGGAGAGAATTATATAGCAGTGATCAAATTTAAAACGCTGCATTTACTTAAGAGTCAGAGATAAAGCAATATATATATATATAATATATGTATATATATATCGGAGAAGGCGATGGCACCCCACTCCAGTACTCTTGCCTGGAAAATCCCATGGACGGAGGAGCCTGGTGGGCTGCCGTCCATGGGGTTGCGAAGAGTTGGACACAACTGAGCGACTTCACTTTCACCTTTCACTTTCATGCACTGGAGAAGGAAATGGCAACCCACTCCAGTGGGGGAGCCTGGTAGGCTGCCATCTCTGGGGTCGAACAGAGTCGGACACGACTGAAGCGACTTAGCAAGCAATATATATATATACATATATATATATATATATATACACAAAGAATAAAGTAATACATATATGTGTGCGTGCTCAGTTGTGACTTTTTGCAGTCCCATGGACTGTAGCCCACCAGGCTCCTCTGTCCATGGAATTTCCAGGCAAGAATACTGGAGTGGGTGCTATTTCCTACTCCAGGGGATCTTCTGCATTGACAGGCAGATTCTCTACCATTGCATCACCTGGGGAGCCCAATACATACATATATATGATGTCGTGAAAAGGAAGGATAAAGAGAGGCTTTTAAAGTTTTAATCTTTTTCCTTGAGAAAGAAATGTTTGACGATTTTCTTATTCTAGCCAATTTCAGGCAACATGTGACAGTTTTGAAGAAGTAAGATCGGTGAAAGGCAAACATAACATTCTCTAGTTAGTTACACTGGTACTTACTCTCTTTAGATATAGAGGCTATGAATTCACTGAATCCAGCTGTGTCTTAGGAGCTATATGAAAGTGAAAAGGTACTCACACTGGAATCAGAGAATTTCATCAGTTTAGGAGACTTTGGAAATGACTTTCATCCCAGCCACCCATTATAGAGATGAGAAGAATGAGGCATAGGAATTTGCACAGAGCTGGGACTTAGAAACCTGCCATGATTCCCAGGTTGGTGCTCTTTCCGTACCAGGTTTCTGCCCTGTGAGGCAGAAGGCCTCATATCAAAACAACAAAGGTGTTAATACCTTCATCTAGGCAGTGGCCAGTGACCTCAAAATTGTAGAGATGCCAACTTGTCAAGACAGAGGTGCTCAATCCAGGAGCAAGGAGGAGTTCTCCAACCAGTCTCCATCACTCAAGGTATTTAGTCCTACTAGGTCTAAAAGAGATTATGACACTCCACCCCTAGGAGGGTCTTGGCTGAGATTCAAGGACGCCTGGAGCCTCCTGACACTGAATGTAAAATTGTGTGTGAGCATGCACATTAAAAAAAAAATCTGGGAAAAGCGTACGTAACCTCCATGAGATTTGACACAGGAAAAAAAAAATGAACTATTTCTTTGATGTGAAAAACTTCCTTTCAATTGAACAGTAGATCTTAGTCATGACATAAAACAGCTGATGAAAAAAGTTTTCAAAAGTTAAAACTTAGAACTTTTTCTTGAGTGGCTTTTTTGATTCATAGAAGACTGATCTGATGACAGAAGCAGAAAGATGAAGGTTATTAATTTTCCATGTTTGCGACTGGAAAGCCCAGAATGACAAAATTCACGGCACATTCTATCTAGTTACGCTACTGCAGTTGAGTTGCATGCATAGCAATGGCGTTTAGGGATTTGGGCTTTTCTGTAAGACCAAGAAGTTACACTTCTCACTCATGATTAGTTAGGTAAAAACCAGACTAGAAATTTGGGCACATGTCACTGTTCTGCTTTGAAACAGCGTAGGTATCAGTCAGTGCTCAGGTTTCTCTTTATCAAGAGGTGTGGTTAGGAAGCTTGGTTCTGTGGCTGGGGCAGCTGACCCACTGTATGAGGGAACCCGGTTACTACCAGCCATTACTGACTAGGCAGTGCAGTAGAACTAATTCCTAAATGTGCTTTGGTCCCCTGAAAGGCAGACAGCAAGTAAAAGGGACCCAAATATAAATGGAGGTGAAATTCTCCTGGTTCCCCACCTCCCCTGTCGCCAACATCCCACATCTGTACCTGAAAACAGGCTTTATATCTTTACATTAAGGACCTAGTGACCCTACCAGAGCAAACATAAACTCTCAGAGCCACGAGTCCTCATGGGCAAAGTGGGGACACCACCATCCACCCTGCCGAATTCCTATCACTGTGACTTATCAAACTAGATAATACACAGGAAATTGCCTCGACAACTTTATAACTTATATTACTCTTCCTGCAGATAGACAAATACTTTACACATATCCATTTTTAAAAGCTCAGTCCCGTGCTTATTAAAAGTTTAGCTGCCCTAGTCAGTTACAGGACTCATTATGTTAAAGCCATATATCAGAGACACTACTTCAGAGGGATGAATAACTTCAGCTTTATGTCAACTTTACATGAGGTCATATGAAAAGTATGCCTCTACTTAACCTCACCTATCTGACACAAAATATAAGCTAAATTGTGAGCATGATTAGATACCCCTAGCCTCTTCCAATCGCTTGGGATCCTGGATTTCCTGTGTAATGTTGGAAAAGTAACTTCATCTCTCTGGTCCTCAGGTCTCTCCTTTTGAAAGACTGGATTCTAACTTACATCTTTGTTAGTTATCAACTTCAGTAATTCCAGGTTACATTTTATTCGTAATCATCACATATGCCTATTGTAGATGACAGAACAGTCACAGATCTGGTCATCCTTGGGAGCTGTAATACGTGGAGGGCAGACACACACGGGTTTTTTCTGAGGGGGTGGGGGAGGAATAAAGAACGCTTTAACCAACGTGCTCTGCCCAAGTGCCCTTTGCCACGATGGAAGCAAAGAAAAAAAAAAGCTCCCGGAACTCCTTCTCCTCGGTCCTCACGTCTATTAAATGAGGACACTAATACCTACGACGTTGTGATTCGAACTTGTATAAAATGACGGTATATTAGTAGTTATTTTTCAAAAGAAAATAGAAAAGGCGCCTGTCTTGAAGGCAGTCCCTTTTGAGCCAAGGCACCCTGCCCCTCAAGCCTGTCTTGCACACTTGTCCGGCCGCCCCATTAGCTAAGCTCGCCCAGGGCCACGTCTCCTGCGGCATCTCTCCTACCAACTCAGAGAGCTTTGGAGAGAAGCCGAGGGCCGGGTCTTTCGCACCCCTCCTTCCCCTGGCCCCTTCCCCCCGACCAGGAATCCATCCCCAGCCCCCTGATGACCCGGGCCGGGTCCCCGGGACGGCGCCCCTCGGACGGCCGCCGGCGGGCTCGCGGGGCCGGGCGGGGCGCCAGGTGGTGGCCACGTGCGCGCCGCCCCCGCCCCCGGCGCCCGGCGGGGGAACCCGGGAGCCGCCGGCCGTCCTCCCGCCCGCCCGCCCGCCCGCCGCGTTCTGGCGCGTCCCAGCCCGGGGCAAAGCCGGCGTTACCTTCCTTCCTTCCCCGCGTCGCGTGATCGCCGCTGAGCTGGGCTGCGCCGGCGTCCCCGAGGCCGGAGGCGGCCCGACGGGACCGTGGCGCTGCGCCCCGGCTCGGCCGCGCACAGGAAGCCCGCGCCTGCGAACGTGCGACCCTTTTATAACCCACTTGTGACTCATAACCGACCAGGCGCCTTTTCTGTAAACCCCCCCACTTCCCCGCCTTGCCCCCCTCCCGCCTGTTCTTGGAACCTACAGCGCGAAAAACTTTTTTTCTTTTTAAAGGAAAAGTCGAAAAAGCCCAGCGCGGGATTGGTGTTTTCCCCTTTCCCTTTCTCGTGGGTCATTGTCTCTGTGTGTGTGTGTGTGTGTGTGTATGGGTGTGTGTGTGTGTGTGTGTGTGTGTGTTTGCTCTCGACACACGTCGTGTACTTTCCGGCCCAGGCGCTGCAAGGCTCGGACTCCCAACCTTTGTTCTGAATGAAAAGGAAACGCATTCAAATGAGCGTTTCAGTCTTCGGCCGAGGGGAAGTTGCTGGGTGGCCTGGCTGTCTGTATACTGTCCTGGCAGATGAGAAAGACGCGGGAGCAAGTGGAACACTTCTCTTCCCCCCAACAGAACACCTGGAGGCCAGCGGATCCCTAACAGGAAAAAAGGGTCAAGTGATTTCTGCGTGTGACCCCTCCTCTTCAGGATTTGGGATTGGGAATGTTCTGGGGTTTAAGTACAGTCGTGCCTTGCCCGGTACCCGCATCTATATATACTTCAGGATATCCCACCTTCTTTAAGTTTGACCTCACCGACATTTTTTCCCTTGCCGTCTCCACCTCCCTTTCACTCTAAGGTCACATTCCTGGAGCAGAAAGGAACTTCACTTTTAATTTTGCTTTCATTGCCTCCCTCTTTTCATTCTTTCCCGTCCTATGGTTGGGGCCGGGGTGCGTTTTCCTGGAGCGGGTCGTTTGACACATTGGATGGAAATGAATGCAGTCAGTTCTAACACATGGCACGTGTATACTGCCTAGTTGAGTAACTCATTTTTGAGCCTCGATTCAATAAACTCTTCGACCTTAAGAAGGAAGGTGAAAGACATCAGAGGGGGAGGGAGGAGGTGGAGAAGAGGAGGGGAAAGTCAGGAATGGACTCCCTGCCCTCCACCCCTTTCACGTGACTCATACTTTTTTGTGGCCAAGACAGCCGCCAGGGTTGGATTTCAGCGCAAGTATCCTATAGTTGGATCTCTATCCCAGAGTGGGGCAGGAGACATTTTAGAATAGTCTGTATTAAGCTAATGTTAGAAAGTTAGTCTGTAGGGTGCCTGATGATGTGGAAGCTAGAAATGATAGTCCTTAATTTACAGATGGCCCAGGTTGGTTAAGGAACTTGGGGGCGCTTTAAAACCCTCTATTCTTTAAAAAAAAAAAAAAAAAAAAGTTTTTGGCTGCCCCTTGAGACATTCAGGATCTTAGTTCCCTGACCAGAGATTGAACCGGTGCCCTCTGTAGTGGAAGTGTAGGATCTTAACCAATTGGCCTGCCATGGAAGGCCCCCCCAAACCTCTATTCTTAAGGTTTTTTTCTTAAACCTTCTTCTTGAGGCTTATTCTTAAAGGCATTTTCCCTATTTCTTGTAATTCAGAAAAGAATGATTATAATAATAACAACGGATGTGAGAGTTGGACCATAAAGAAGGCTGAGTGCTGAAGAATTGTTACTTTTGAATTGTGGTGTTGGAAAAGACTTTTGAGAGTCCCTTGGCAGCCAGGAGATCAAACCAGTTAATCCTAAGGGAAATCAACCTTGAATATTCATAGGTAAGAATGATGCTGAAGCTGAAGCTCCAGTACTTTTGCCACATGATGTGAAGAAATGACTCACTGGAAAAGACCCTGATGTGGGAAAGATTGAAGGCAAACGGAGAAGGGAACTAGATGGCTGGATGGCATCACCAACTCAATGGACATGCATTTGAGCAAACTCCAGGAGGTGGTGAAAAACAGGGAAGCCTGGCATGCTGTAGTCCATGGGGTCGCAGAGGGTCAGACACAATTAGCGACTGAATAGAACATTTATAAAGCATTCACTATATGCCAGGCCCAGTTCTAAAGCTCCATACGCATATTAATTCTTCCAGTCTTTATTGTGGTCGTAAGAGGGAGGGATATTGAGGCACAGAATAATTACACCCTTTGCCTTGCATCAGAGTAAGAAGTCAAAAAGAGATTCAAACTCAGCTCTGTCCCAGGTGTATGTCTCCACAATCCTGTCTCTCTGCTTGCCAGATCCACGTTGGTCCAGGAGCTGGGGAAGAGTTGTAAAGTGTGTGGTGAGGAAAGAAATCAGGACCCCAATCAGAGTGGGTCGTGCCTCTCTGCTTGTTGTAGATGTCTGCAAAGACTGTCCAAATTCCCTTTTCTCTTATTAGGTCTGAGTTTGGGTTACACAGTAATGGTAGACAGATCGATGTTTTTTTTGAAATCAACCTGATTGACATTTTACACTGGTTCTAGCTGTGGGAGCTAGGAGTTCACCTCTCTGTGCCTCAATTTCTTCATCTGTAAAATGAAGATAATAATGTCCTTCATTAAGGATTGCTATGGAACGAATTGGGCTTCCCAGGTGTCTCAGTAGTAAAAGAATCTGCCGACAATGCAGGAGACGCAGTTTCCATCCCTGAGCCGGGAAGATCCCTTGGAGAAGGAAACTGGCAATGCACTCTAGTATTCTTGCCTGGGAAGCTCCATGAACAGAGCACCTTGGTGGTCTATAGTCCATGGAGTCACAAAAGAGTCAGACACGACTGAGCGACTAAACAACATTAAACAATCTGGCTTCACTGGGCCCTTGTCCACTGTTAATCCTAAAAGTTTTGTTTCTCTCACTTGCTCATTTATTCAAAGACCAGGGTAAGTTCACATTAATATTTTCTGAGAACCAGAAGCCCCTTGGAAATACCAGCTAATGGTAAATAATAGTGGACACTGTTGTGCCACCTTCAGTGTTTTCTACAGTCCATGGGGTTGCAAAGGGTCAGACACAACTTAGCCACTAAACACAGCAACAACAAATGGAATGAACTGTGTATCCCCCGCCATGCCCCAGATCCATGTGTTGAATCCTTGAGTCCTAATGTGACTGTATTAGGAAGAAGGGCCTGTGAGGAGGTGATAACAGTTAAATGAGGTCCTCAAAGTGGGATCATAATCTGAAAGGGCTGTGTTTATAAGAGGAAAAGACCCCAGAGCTCTGTTTCTCCACACTCAGTCTAAGAAAAGGTCATGGGAGCACACAGTGTGATGATGGCCACCTACAAGCTAGGAAGAGTCCTCACCGGACACCAGATCCTGCTTGATGTTGACCTTGGGCTGTCCAGCTTTCAGATCTGAGAACATGTACGTCTATGGTATTTTGTTATGGCAGCCTTAGCAGGTCAAGACAGGGATACAATGATTCAAAATGATGGATACTTAGTGCCTGTTTCAAACCAGAGCTTCAGAAAGTAGGAGCCACTCACTGGCACAAGTGTTGTCTCCTGGACGTTGTTATGGGTTGAATTGTGTCTCCCCCAAACTTGTACATTGACATCCTAACCCCCAGTACTGTAGAATGTGACTTTACTTGGAAATAGAGGGCCATTGCAATGTAGTTAGTTAAGATGAAGTCTTAAGCTGGGCTCCTAGTCCAAGAGGACTAGTATCCTTAAAAAAAAATTGCCATGTATAGAGAAAAAGATACACATAGACGGAAGATGATGTAAAGTTACACAGAAAGAATACGGCCATCCACACACCAGTGACAGAGGACTGGACAAGATCTGAGCCTTCTCTCGCATGTGGAAGAAACCAACCCTGCCAGTACCTTCATTTTGGACCTCCTGCCTCCACAAGCGTGTAAGACCATAAAGTTCTGTTGGCGAGTGAGAGAGTCAATTCCTAGGCAGGTTGACAAGAAGTCTGGGTGTCCCCTAGGAGAGAGGGGTCTGGAATTCTCAAGGAGGAGGAAAGGATAAACTTTTTTTTCCCCTTCTACATTCCTTAGGATTGTATAACAATAATGTATTCTGCTTGAGGACAGTCTCTAGAAAAAACCTTCTGGCTAATCCTATTATCTTAAAGTGTAAATTATGAGAGTGGGTCTAGTAAGGTCTTTATAACCTCACAATAAACTGTGGAAAATTCTGAAAGAGATGAGAATACCAGACCACCTGACCTGCCTCTTGAGAAACCTGTATGCAGGTCAGGAAGCAACAGTTAGAACTGGACATAGAACAACAGACTGGTTCCAAATAGGAAAAGGAGTACATCAAGGCTGTATATTGTCACCCTGTTTATTTAACTTCTATGCAGAGTACATCATGAGAAACACTGGGCTGGAGGAAGCACAAGCTGGAATCAAGATTAGCAGGAGAAATATCAATAACCTCAGATATGCAGATGACACTACCCTTATGGCAGAAAGTAAAGAAGAACAACTAAAAAGCCTCTTGATGAAAGTGAAAGAGGAGAGTGAAAAAGTTGGCTTAGAGCTCAACATTCAGAAAATGAAGATCATGGCATCCGGTCCCATCACTTCATGGCAAATACATGGGAAAACTGTGGAAACAGTGGCTGACTTTAGTTTTCTGGGCTCCAAAATCACTGCAGATGGTGATTGCAGCCATGAAATTAAAAGATGCTTACTCCTTGGAAGGAAAGTTATTACCAACCTAGACAGCATCTAGGTTGCTGTCTAGTCAAGTCTAGGTCCATCTAGTCAAGGCTATGGTTTTTCCAGTGGTCATATATGGATGTGAGAGTTGGGCTATAAAGAAAGCTGAGCACTGAAGAATAGATGCTTTGGAACTCTGTGGTGCTGGAGAAGATTTTTGAGAGGCCCTTGGACTGCAAGGAGATCCAACCAGTCCATCCTAAAGGAAATTAGTGCTGGGTATTCATTGGAAGGACTGATGTTGAAGCTGAAACTCCAATACTTTGGCCATCTGATGCGAAGAGCTGACTCTTTTGAAAAGACTCTGATGTTGTGAAATATTGAAGGCAAGAGGAGAAGGGGACGACAGAGGATGAGATGGTTGGATGGCATCACCGACTCAATGGACATGAGTTTGGGTAAACTCCGGGAGTTGGTGATGGACAGGGATGCCTGGCATGCTGCAGTTCATGGGGGTCACAAAGAATCAGACATGACTGAATGACTGAACTGAACTGAATAAGTAATTAAAAAGTATATAATTCCATTGCTAACACGAACTCTTTCTTCCCCCTTCCGATGTTTATGTCAGAAGCTTTATCCCTTTTATACTTTAATAAAACTCTATTACACAAAAGCTCTGAGTGATCAAGCCTCGTCTCTGGCCCTGCATTTAAGTTTTCTTCTCCAGAGGCCAAGAATCCCAACGTCTTTCATGGTTCAGCAGCAACCTTTCAGCGAGGACACCTCATTTATGCTACTATGTTATGGCAGAATAATCCCTTTGTGTGTCCAGGGCTTATCTGGCTGGCATCCTTGTCCCTCCTTATGACTCCTCATACCCATCAGAGGCTGAGCAAACTAGTGACCTCTCAGAAGTGGTACTTGTTGATATTACTTATAGATAATGATGAATGGATTGTGACAACTGGCACAACTACACACCAGTGGGGAAGTCTTGCTAAACACACAATGAGTTCGTGAAATTCTGCAAAAACCACAATAACCACAGGGAATGATTATTAACCAGTTTACAACCTCTCCCCTTAAAAATTAATGATGGAAAAAATTTAAAATAATTCCTGGAGGCTTAGTGTTAAACTTCTCTTGAAGCTCAGCCCTTAAGGGTACAAGAGAGAGATTTGTTACAGTGGATCGTACTTTTTACATGGTGGGTGAAGAAATAGACCAACATTTCAGGCTTGGCCAGTTTATTTAATGTAGCACAAAGTTTCAGTTGAATAGTAAAATGGAGATAATTCTTTACTCCATGAACTTGTGGATGCTTTCTGTCCCTGGGGATGAAATGAGTTGAACTGACTTCCTCTAGACTGCATCAGTGGCGCAACCATAATTAACACCCAAGGCTAAAAATCTTGCCTCCATAGATGTTCAAACTTAATAAATGATGTTTATTTTTCATACACGGAGCATCAGAAGTTAGTTTTTTTTCTATGATAATTTAACATTTATTCCTTTCACTGTTTGTAATGTCTTGGAAGTTCAAATCTGTAGTCTGTATTTTCTCACCTACATTTCCTCTGTAAATGGATTTCTGGTTAAGAGTGTTTTATGATATTCTTAAATGTTGGGGTGCTTGCCTTCCCCTTTAGAAGGTAAAAGCACCTCTCTTTCTTTTTAAAAAATCTCTTTCAGTTAAAGAGATGAAGTTTACAGATTATAGATAATTAACCTTTTAACTTGATCTTTCCCATTCACCCTTTTCCAAAAACACAAGGAAATGAAGCCAGACCTCTAAATAAGAGAGTATGTTTATTGCAGAGTTACAGGCTCTAATTAGCTATAACCTCATTGTCAATCATTTGGATGCACCAATGGCCTCATGAGAACCCTTTTGTCTGCATGTTTGCTGCCTGCTTTCTATAGATAACTTATTTTATAACCTTAATGTTTAAACTTTATGGTAATGGCTTTCTGCTCTGGGGCCAATTTCTCCTTTTTTGTGTTTTGTGAAGCCAGGTTGTCATCATCTGTTGGAAAGTTTCATGTAATGGAGGCAGAGTGAGGATCTTGGGGTAGAATGGAGATTCGAAAAATCTTCTGGTTTATGAACAACACTGGCAGGGAACCATTCTGTTCCTGGCTACTATCATCACACATAAAGAAGACTCTGCCAGCCGCCTCCCACCCCTCGTGGCTGTCCCATCACTCAGTATCTGACCCCAGCCATGCTCTTATCTCTGCTGGCCTGGCCCAGCATTCTCAGCTTCAGTTGGTGAACTGATGACTCACTCGCAGTAAATCACTCTCCACTGTCGTTTTTTTTTTTCCCCCTTTCTTCTTCTCTGAAATGATTAGGGAGACACTCTAATAGAGCACCAGAACCATCTGTTCTTGTGCTTTATTTCTTCTCAAAGACCAAAGTGTACAAACCAGGCCCCTGGAACCTTCCTGCAAACTCAGTGGTACTTTGATGTGCTCACTTAGATGGCTTGGGCTGCCATAATCAGTTCTAGTAAGGTGGTTGTACCTAGAGCCTGTTATTCAGAGTGAAGTCAAAAGGAGAAAAACAAATATCATATATTAATGCATGTGTGTGGAATCTAGAAAAATGGTACTGATGAACCCATTTGAAGGGAGGAATGGAGACAGAGATGTACAGAATGGACTTGGGAACACAGTGGGGCAAAGAGAGAGTGGGATGAATGGAGAAAGTAGCATCAGCAGGTATACACTACTGTGGTTAAAATGGATCGCTGGTGAGAAGCTGCTCTATAGACAATGGGAGACAAGCCTGGACCTCTCTGATGACCTAGAGGGATGGGATTGTTGGATTGTGTGATAACTCTATTTTTAGTTTTTAAAGGAACCTCCATACTATTCTCCATAGTGTCTGGACCAATTTACATTCTCACCAACAGTGTAGGAGAGTTTCCTTTTCTCCACACCCTCCTCAGCATTTATTAATTGTAGACTTTTTGATGATGTACATTCTGATCGGAGTAAGATGATACCTCGTTGTAGTTTTGATTTGCATTTCTCTAAAAATTAGAGATGTTGAGCATCTTTTCATGTGCTGTTGGCCCTCTGTCTGTCTTCTTTGGAGAAATGTCTATTTAGGTCTTCTGCCCATTTTTTGATTGAGTTGTTTATTTTTTTGTTATTGAGATGTATGAACTGTTTGTATATTTTGGAAATTAAGCCTTTGTTGGTCACATTGTTTGCAAGTATTTTCTCCCAGTCTGTAGGTTGTCTTTTTTGTTTTGCTTATGGTTTCCTTTGCTGTGAAAAAGCTCATAAATTTGATTTGGTCCCATTCATTAATTTTTGCGTTTATTTCTTTTGCCTTGGGAGACTGATCTAAGAAAACTTTGCTGTGATTTATGTCACAGACTATTTTGCCTGTCTTATGTTCTCTTCTAGGAGTTTCATGGTATTATGTCTTATATTTAAGTCTTTAAGTGATTTTGAGTTAATTTTTCTGTGTGGTGTGAAGGAGTCATCTGACTTTAGTTGTATGTGGCTGTCCAACTTTCCAAATACCACTTAATGAAAAGACTGACAGCCTTAAATCTTAAAGTCCTTTGTTCTATACTTGTTTCCTCTCACCATTAAATGGTTACTTTTGCATTTAGTTTAGTTTAGTCACTCAGTGGTGTCCAACTCTTTGAAACCCCATGAATCGCAGCACGCCAGGCCTCCCTGTCCATCACCAACTCCCGGAGTTCACTCAGACTCATGTCCATCGAGTCTGTGATGCCATCCAGCCATCTCATCCTCTGTCGTCCCCTTCTCCTCCTGCCCCCAATCCCTCCCAGCATCACAGTCTTTTCCAGTGAGTCAACTCTTCACATGAGGTGGCCAAAGTACTGGAGCTTCAGCTTTAGCATCATTCCTTCCAAAGAAATCCCAGGACTGATATCCTTCAGNGAGGAAAACAACAGAATGGGAAAGACTAGAGATCTCTTCAAGAAAATTAGAGATACCAAGGGAACATTTCATGCAAAGATGGGCTCGATAAAGGACAGAAATGATCTGGACTTAACAGAAGCAGAAGATATTAAGAAGAGGTGGCAAGAATACACAGAAGAACTATACAAAAAAGATCTTCACGACCCAGACAATCATGATGAAGTGATCCCTAATCTAGAGCCAGACATCCTGGAATGTGAAGTCAAGTGGGCCTTAGAAAGCATCACTACGAACAAAGCTAGTGGAGGTAATGGAATTCCAGTTGAGCTGTTTCAAATCCTGAAAGATGATGCTGTGAAAGTGCTGCACTCAATATGCCAGCAAGTTTTGAAAACTCAGCAGTGGCCACAGGACTGAAAAAGGTCAGTTTTCATTCCAATTCCAAAGAAAGGCAATGCAAAAGAATGCTCAGTATGTCTGGGTATACTACAGTTTATTCATCGACCTACTGAAGGACACCTTGGTTGTTTCCAAGTTTGCCAATTATGAATAAAGCTGCCAATAACATCTGTGTGTAGGTTTTTGTTTGGCCAGTAATTAGGTTTTAGATTTTTAGGTAAGTATCAAGGAGCCTGATTTCTGGGGTGTATGGCAAAAGAATGCTTCATTTTGTAAGAAACTGTAAACTGTCTTCCAAAGTGACTGTACCATTTTGCATTCCTCCAGGAATGAATGAGAATTCATGTTGCTCCACATTCTCTTCAGCATTTGATGATGTCAGTGTTCTGGATTTTGGACATTTTAATGTGGGTAGTGGTACAGTGGCTCAGACGGTAAAGAATCTGCTCATAGTGCAGGAAACCCAGGGTCAGGGTCAGGAAGATCCCCCGGAGAAGGAAATGGCAACCCACTCCAGTATTCTTGCCTGGAGAATCCCGTGGACAGAGAAGCCTGGGGGGCTATAGCTAACAGGGGTTGCAAAGAGTTGGACACAACTGAGTGACTAACACTTTCACTGCAGTGGTATCTCATTGTTGTTTTAATTTGCATTTTCCTGGTGGCACATGAAGCAGAGCATCTTTTGATATGCTTACCTGCCACCTGTCTGCTTTCTTTGGTGAGGTATCTAACAGCTATTTGACTCACTTTATTATCAAGTTGTTTATTTCTTTTTATTGAGTTTTAATAGTCCTTTGTATAGTTTGCATAACAGTTTTTCAACAGATAATTTTTTTGCAAATACTTTCTTCCAGTCTGTGATTTGTCTTCTCATTTTCTTGAATTTGTCTTTCACAGGAAAGGAGATTTTAATTTTAATGACATTCACCTTATCGAGGATTTGTTTCATGGATCATGGCTACAGTATTGTCACTAAAAAGTCATCACTACACCTGAGGTCTTCTTGGTCTTCTATGTTTTCTTCTAGGAGTTGTATAGTTTCACATTTAGGTCCATTGTGAATTGTTTTTCATGCTGCATATTTCTAAATTAAAAAAAATCTGTTATGCAATGGGCAAACTTAAACGCTAGAAATAGCTACCTGTGTAACTAATTATGCGGCTTTTTGAGATTTAAGAAACCCAGTACCATGAGGGTAGTAAGATCATTTTTGTGTCATCTCAATGAGAGAAGCTACAAGTGGCCCATTCTTGCTGCAGGTACTCATCCATTCAGTTTTACTGTTTCTGTCCCTCTAGGTTGTGTGAATGTGAGTTCTGGATGCAGTGTAGGTTTCCTGTCAGTGTTCTTTTCTTTTCTCCATTACTGTATTACTATGCACTTGTGCATTACTGCATTTGTGCATTTTGTCTCAAAACTTTTGCTTTAATTCCCTGAGGTGTTAAGTACCTTCATTTGCTCATATCAAAATTGTCTTAATGAAGCAGATTCCAAGCATTTTGGTTGACCATAATTGCTTGTTTTAAGCTGTATTTGCTTTCCATGGGGAAAATAGTTTAATAGCACCAAAGCTGTTGGATTAGTGTTCACTGGGGAAAATTCATGAGCCCATGGGCTGCAGCAAATGTAAAGTTTCCTTGCTGCTGTTCACACTATTGAGGCAGGTGACAGCGACCTGATAGGGCAAGATTTGGATTTTAGGAGAATGAAACTGATGCCTGGGCCATGTGGCTTAAAGCATCATGATTAGGGAAGTACTTGCCTTTCTCCTGATGTGATCAGGGGGCCAGGGTCCCAAACTTATGGTTGTAGCTGTACAATATAATAAGCTAGTGATATAATCCTTGCAGGTCCCAGATGGAGTGGTTTAGTAAGCCGAATAATGGCCTTCTCAGAGTTGTCCTTGTTCTCATCCCTGGATCCTGTGATTACATTACATGGCAAGTGAGAATTGTTCAGTCACGAAGACATTTCGGGCTCTTTGCAACCCCATGGACTGCAGCATGCCAGGCTTCCCTGTCCTTCACAGTCTCCCAGAGTTTGGTCAAACTCACATCTGTTGTGTTGGTAATGCCATCCAACCATCTCATCCCCTGTCGTCCCCTTCTCCTGCCCTCAATCTTTTCCAGCATCAAGGGCTTTTCCAATCAATTGGCTCTTCAAATCAGGTGGCCAAAGTATTGGAGCTTTTAGCTTTAGCATCAGTCCTTCCAATAAATATTCAGGGTTGATTTTCTTTAGGATTGACTGGTTTGATCTCCTTGCAGTACACCAGACTCTCAAGAGTGAGAATTAAGTTTTTATTTATGTTATTTATTTGGCTGTATTGAGTCTTAGTTGTGGCATATGGGATCTAGCTCTCTGCCCAGGTTTTGAACCCAGGCACCCTTGCACTGGGAGCAGAGAGTCTTAGTCACTGGACCACTAGGAAGTCCTGAGAATTAAGGTTGTAGATGGAATTAAGTTTGCCAATTTGACCTTAAAATTAAACTAAATTCTTTGGGTGGACCCAATTTGATCACAAGGGTTGTTTTAATGTAAAAAAGGGAAGCAAAAAAGTTAGTATCAGAGTATAACTCAGTGTGAAAAAGACTAGACTGGCCATCACTGGCTTTGCATACGGAAAAAGGCCATAAGCAAACAAATTCTAGAAGTTGGAAAATGTGGGAAAACTGATTCTCCATTACAGCTTTCTAAAGGAATGCAGCTCTGCTGACCCATTTTGCAATTCTGCTTTTCAAAACTGTTAATAGACAATCTTATTGTTTTAAGGCATTCAGCTTGTGGGGGTCTGTTACAACAGCACAGGAAACTAATACAGAAGGAGTTGTTGGGTCTAAGCGTCATACTTGGCCAGGACTGATGGTCTTAGGTGGCTGGGTTGTAGCCGCTTGTCATAGAGCTTCACAAAGGCCAGGTCTTTCTCCTTGCAGGTGGCCATTCTTGGACAAGTTAACCCTTATCTTACCTCTCACTAATATTTCTAATTCAAAAGTAAAACTACATGGTATTACTTTATTTTGATGTCACAACCGTATCTCTTCTCTTCCACCCCAAGTATCCTGGCTTCCAACAACATCAGCCTTGCTGCTTACCCTGCTACACACAAGGGCATCCCTGGTGACAGGGAGAAACACCTGGGTTCCAGGAGAGGGTTGACTGTTTCTCGTCAGCCTCTTGTTTTTAGTGTCTGTCTACCATCTGATGTACCAAGTATAGTATTTCTGAGTCTTACCAGCAGACCAGTAGGCATCTTCCACTGGTACAGTCTCTGGGTGCGTGTCTTAGACTGCATCTTCCTATGTTCTGCATCATCAGTATATTACTTCTCCTGCTCTGTGTCTCCCAGAGAGTTATTGAATTCCTTATTTACTGATAGTCATCCTCCTATGCTCTCTACTGTGGGTTTATTGTGCTGCCAGTACAGGAGAAATGGATTTGATCCCTGGGTCAGGAAGATCCCCTGGAGAAGGAAATGGCAACCTACTCCAGTATTCTTGTCTGGGAAATCCTATGGACAGAGAAGCCTGGTGGGCTACAGTCTGTGGGCTTGAAGAAAGAGTTGGACACAACTTAGTGACTAAACAGCAAACAGACAGGGCCTTAGGAGATAGAGAAAATTAATGTACTTAATTGCACCTTGAACCCAGAGCCTTATGAAGCTTTACTCTCCTTACCACGCAACCCGTAGTTTAATAGATGAGTCAACTTTAGTTGCATATGTTTTTAGAATTGTTTTTCTCAGAAGAAATTCTGAAAGAAAACCCACTTTTAAAGCAAAAACCTCATTTGTTTATACCTTGTTTTGAAAGACATTCAGCATCCATTTTATCTCATTTCTGTCTTCAAGAAATCCTCATTGTTTCTGTCCAAGCCTCCCTGATTTTTCTGAATGTCTGTATTAACTCATATTTTTATACTGCATTATTTCAGTATAAATTTCAGAGAGATTTGTGGTGGGGAGAAAAGGAAATGTGTATGTTTAGTCAACCATCTTCAACTTGAAGGCAGAACTTTCAAATTTAAATGATATAATTCAATAGCCTTTTCTCTTTTCATAAAAATCTTATAGCCTATAAATCTGAAAGCTTTCAGAAAAAGCAGCCTAAAAGTGTGATTATGAACACACATTTAGAGAAGTTCCTAGTTAGNNGTTCCTAGTTAGCTTCTCTTTAAAAATATTTGATCCTGAAGGCATAATCTAGGACTTCTTATCAATTGCATTCTATTTTTGACTTATTTTCTTCTCACAAGATATATATTCTTATCTGTCCCTTCCTCTTTTGGTTGAGTAACTCCTTCATACTGTATGATTCAAAACCTTCCCATATTTCTTTGAAATTTTATTGTATTTTAAGTTCTCTTACATGACTCTTCTGCAAAAGACCGCTGATGTATTAGGTGAACCAGAAGCCACTGAAATTATAAGAAATATTCTGTGTATTATGTTATTTAAGCTGAAAGGAAAATCTGGTATTTTGCTGAATATTCTCAAATCTGTATATATCCATGAATTAATCCTGTAACAGATTTTTTGAATGCATACAATTGGCCAGACATGTTTTAGGCTCTAAAAGTGACCAAGTGGTGACTAAGACAGAAAAATCATGATGCCTACATTCTGATAGGAAACAGTCAATAAGATCAACAGGTAAAAGACATGTGTACTAATGCTCTTGAGAAGTGGAGCCAATAAGATATATAAATATAAAGAGATTTATTTTAAAGAATTGGCTCATGCAATTATGGAAGCTGGCAAGACTGTAGATCTGCAGAGTGTGCTGACAAGCTGGAGACCCAGGAATCTTATTCTAGTCTGGGTCCTAAGGCCTGAAACCAGGAGAGCCGAAGACATAGTTCCATTGCAAAAGCTGGCACGTCTGAGACTCAGGCAAAGCCTGTGTTTCAGTTTGAGTTTGAAAGTAAGAAAAAGGACACTGTTCCTACTCCAAGATGGTCAAGCAGAAGGAGTCCCTTTCTGTGCAGGAGGATCCGTCTTTTGTCTGGCCTTCTATTAACTGGACAAACCCCACCCATATTAGGGAGCACAATCTGCTTTGCTCAGTCCACCTATTAAAATGAGTGTTATCCTCTCAGTTGTGTCCAACTCTTTCTGACTCCATGGACTGTAACCATCCTGGCTCCTTTGTCCATGGAATTCTTCAGGCAAGAATACCAGAGTGGGTTGACATTCCCTTCTCCAAGAGATCTTCCTGACCCAGGGATTGAACTTGGGTCTCCTGCATTACAGGCAGATTCTTTACTGTCTGAGCCACCAGGGAAGTCCTTATTAAAATGGGAATCTTGAAAATAAAAACAAGCTGGAGATGAAACTGACCCTGTGACTTAGAGCATATTCTACTCCTGCAGTCATAATGGATACTCAAGGAACTGACTATGGCATTGTGGAGATTCATAATGAAAGACTGCAGCACAAATGTGACTGTGGAAGGCCCTGGAACTGTGTTTGTTTAAAGCATTCAAGTCTGATGGGCTGTGGTATGCAGTGTCTCTTGAAGTGAATGGAAACTATACCATTTCGGTTCTAGACCAAGTTCACCCTGCAACAGGCACAGACACAGGGGTTCTGAAAACCTTAAACCTGGAGAGTCAACCATGTGTTTTTTGGTGGTCATATCTGCCAGCAAGGCATAGGCATGGAAGATCCCCTAAGTTAGTAGTGATTTCAGGGGTTGTATAGATTCCACTTATTTGAATGGGTAGGAGATCCCTTTCAGTAGCAAACCAAGAAGCTAGTTACACATTGAATAATCAGTGGATGTATCATCTCTTGGGTGCTATAGAAAGAAGAGTACTTAAATAATACTTGCCAGGATGGAAGCATTTGCAATTCATCACCTACTGGAGGTTCTTATCGCAAATACAGTGCCTTAGACATAGGGGCATATTGTGAGGTGAGCATCAACCTGTGTTCCTCCCATCCATGCCTTTATGGTGGTACAGGCATTGTGGACAATAGACTTAGTTTGCCAATGTAGACAATTATATACTGGTCAGAGGTGCCAGCTTAGCCCATGCTGCAAAGATAAACCCTGTGAAAATGGTGGAACATGTTTTGACAGTTTGGATGGTACTGTTTTGTCCATGTGATTCAGGTTTTAGGGGAGAAAGGTGTCAGAGTGACATTGATGAATGTGCTGGAAACTTCTGCCATAACTGGGCCCTTTGTGAGAATGCACAGCGCACAGGATATGCGTACAGAGGAAAATACCACTTCAAGACAACAGGTATTGTCTCCATGGAATGTTAGATTGGCTGAAAGCATAGGGATAGTTTTATAAGGAGAATATTTTCACTGGTGTAGCAAGATGTTTAGGTGAAAGAAGAAACACCAGGCTGAACAGGAAGACAAACTCTTGGGACCAACCACAGCTTTCTTGCAAAGACCTTAGCTTGATTCCAAGCTGAATAAGAACATTGGCTCAGGCATACCACCCCAGGCATTTAACCATCCCATTTCCTACACCCCAACCATTCCGCGTGGCTCTTGGAACACTCTTAACTGAAATACTTTTGGAGGATCTGTTACATCAGAGCATTCTGAATTCCGTATCTTTAGCCCTGAGTCTGTGCAGAGGCATGAAAAAGCAGTGGACATCTGTACATTGCCTCAAACTTGTCTTCCTGTCCTCCTTTGACGGCTCCTGACAGTGACTCAATATAGAAACCTAACAGAGACACCCACCATGATACTAAAATAGCGGGTCTTGAGGCTTGCTCCTCCAAGAGACCTCCAGAGGAAAGACGTTCTCATTCCTACAGCGCCCGCGAAAGCCTAGCAGAAGGGCAGTCCCGCAGCTTCGTTTCATCTGAATTAAGTACTGAGATACATTGGATTGGATGTCGGGTGTTCCTCTGCCAGACACAAAAATTTCCCAGTTATTGGGAAACCCCTATACTCACTGGATCCAAATGCCACAGATACAGGCTATTATCCTGGAAGTGATGACATTGAAAGCAGTTTTTCTGTCCTCTCTAGAAGTCTTTCGCTTCCTAATGAGCCATCACTGTGACCTCCAGCATTCAGTGATCAGCTGAATCCACAGGGTCTCCTAGAGACAGACCTTGCCTATAGGTCCATAATAACCTTGATTATAGTTCTATTGTGTGTTTATCTCTTTCACTGCACACTATGAAGAGTAGGGACTCTGTTTTATTTATTTGTCTCATGTTTTATTTATTAATCTTGTGGTCTAAGCAAACACCTAGTATATTGCCTGTTTAGAGCATAAGCTTAAATGACTTGATGATTTCCAAAATGAATAATCTATCGTCCTAGTTAGTCAAGCCAGAAGGCTTAGAGATGCTTGTGGTTCTTAATGCCTCATTAACCCCTATATTGAATTGGCTATTGACTCCTATTCAGTTTACTGTCCAAGTATTATTTATATATGCCACCCACTCTTCATCCTTGCTGTCATCAGTTTGGTTTTCATAATTGTTCACTTGAATTGTTTCAAAGCTCTTGCTTCCTCTAGTTCTATTATTCTATGGTCTATTCACCACATGGCCACGAGGATGAGGTTTTAAACATGTACATTTGGTCACATCATTTCCTGTTAAAATGACTTTGATGACTTATCTGACATACAAGCTTTTTTCATGATCTGGTCATTTTCCTGTATGTCCTCAGAATATATCTATGCTGAACTACTTGTTCCTTCATATAAATCTGTAAATCTCTATCTTGATCACAGGGCATTGGTAATAGGCTCCTAGAGCAGAAGTATTTCTAAGACATGATTCCTGCCCTCATTGAATTCTTAATGGAGACAGTCATTTTAAATGTTATAAATGTTATGATAAAAATGACTATGAGTGATATAAACACTTGAAAAAATATACATATCCCAGATTGGGGAATAAAATTGTAAGATGCAAACTGGTAGAGGATAGGAGGTAACAAGTGGGCTAGCTAAAAGGATAAGCAAGAATTGATCAGGCAAGGAAGAAAAGGTGGCTTTTAAATTTGCAGTTAGAGGTAGCTATGTATGTAGCAAGGGGAGAAAGTGCTTTGTCAGGGAAAATGGTTGCACGAACCTGTGTGTCCGTGTTGGGGTAGTGATCAGACTGCAGTTAACAGAAGGGACTAGATCAGAAACTACCCTGTATACCAGGTTAGTGATATGAAATTCTTTTCAAGGCAGTGAAGAGGTATTGAAAGATGGAAATGTATGAGTAGCATGCTCATATTCATATTTTAGGAAAATAATTCTGTGATAAATCTAATTAACGGATTGGAGTGGAGCAAGAATGGAGGCAATGGAAGACCTTGGTAATTATCCAACTGGTAAATTATGAGAATTTGAATTAAGTCAATAGTAGGAAATTGGAGAAGAAGCTGCTGCTGCTGCTAAGTTGCTTCAGTCGTGTCCGACTCTGTGCGACCCCATAGACGGCAGCCCACCAGGCTCCCCCGTCCCTGGGATTCTCCAGGCAAGAGTATTGGAGTGGGTCACCATTACCTTCTCCAGGGGAAGAAGCTATACATGTGAAAAGTAGAAATAGTGGTAACTGATGCCTGAGGACATGGGTCAGGGAGAAGGACGAGTCAGGGGTTATTCTTAGGTTTCTGCTTTCAGAGAAGTGATTAAAACACAGGGAATGTAGGTTAAGAGCATTGGGAGGAGGATGGTCACATAGAATTAAGATGCTTATTGGACACCCAAGTGGAGGCCCACATGCCATATTAGGTGTAATGATCTAGAGTCCAGCTCATTAGTTTGGTTTCAGATAAATATAATTTGGAGGCATGTAGGCATTATTTGATGCCATGGAGATTATATAATATCAGATAGGAAAAGTATTAATGTGGGAAGAGAAGAGATGAGAAAAGAGGTCTTTTCAACCTCAAAAGGTCTGAAAACTTCAGTACTTAGAGATGACTGAAGGAAGGGGGAAAAGTAGAAGGACAAGGAAGGAGGGACACCATGGAACAGTCTTAAGAGCCAGATTAGGAGAGAGTTCTGTGACAAAGGAGATGCTCTACAGATTTAGTGTGGCATGTCCGATGCAGGATGCAGGATGCTTGGGGCTGGTGCATGGAGAGGAGCCAGAGAGATGTTATGGGGTGGGAGGTGGGGGGGGATTCATGTTTGGGAACGCATGTACACTCGTGGTGAATTCATGTCAATGTCTGGCAAAACCAATACAGTATTGTAAAGTAAACTAAAGTTAAAATAAAAATTAAAAAAAAAAGATTTAGTGTGGCAGGGTAGTCAAGTCATAAAAATTTAAACATTTTCTTTGATTTTGGCAACAGGAAAGTCTTTGATAATGTTGGTAAGAGCAGGGTCAGAAGAGTGGTGAGGGTAGAAGCTGGCTTGCCACAGGGGTTTGAAGAGCCTATGGGTGTTTATGAATTAGACATGAGTATAGACAACTTTTTCAAGTAGTAAATAGTTTGATATTGAAGAGAATGATGAAAGGTTGTAGCTATAAGAAACAAAAGGGTCAAAAAGCAAGACTTTTCAGACAGAAAAGGTGATGATGGTATTTATGCTGCTGCTGCTGCTAAGTCACTTCAGTCGTGTCTGAGTCTGTGCAACCCTATGGACTGTAGCCCAGCAGGCTCCTCTGTCCATGGGATTCTCCAGGCAAGAAAACTGGAGTGGGTTGCCATGCCCACCTCCAGGAGATCTTCCTCACCCAGGGATTGAACCTGCATCTCTCATATCTAATGCTTTGGCAGGTGGGTTCTTTACCACTAGCACCACTGAAGATATTTATATGCTGAAGTAAAAGAGAAAGAGTGGGAGCTAGATATATGGTCAAAAAGTGATAACTAATTTAGCAATATCCCTAAAGATATGGAGGAAAAATTAGATACAAAGATTAGGAAAATTAGCTCAGGAAAATACATTTAGCCAGAATTTTTTCAGGAAAAATGGTAACTAAAAATAGCAAGGTAATGGCTTAAAAGACCTGGATATGAACACTAAAACTAGTTGAAATAAAGATCCATCAAATGTATCTTGTTAAAATCTGAGAAAAAGTCAAAATTTTCTCCTAAATGCAAAGTGGTAAATTAATAGCAAATATAGGAGATCAGCCCTGGGATTTCTTTGGAAGGAATGATGCTGAAGCTGAAACTCCAGTAGTTTGGCCACCTCATGAGAAGAGTTGTCTCATTGGAAAAGACTCTGATGCTGGGAGGGATTGGGGGCAGGAGGAGAAGGGGACGACCGAGGATGAGAGGGCTGGATGGCATCGCTGACTCGATGGACGTGAGTCTGAGTGAACTCCGGAGCTGGTGATGGACAGGGAGGCCTGGCGTGCTGCGATTCATGGGGTCGCAAAGAGTCGGACACGACTGAGTGACTGAACTGAACTGAACTGAAGCATAAAACATAAAATAATATTAATAACAACTGAGAAGTAGTGATGGTAGGGGAGATAATTAAACATGTTCTAAGTCCAATATATTGGCCACCTGATGCGAAGAGCTGACTCATTTGAAAAGACCCTGATGCTGGGAAAGATTGAAGGCAGGAGGAGAAGGGGACATCAGAGGATGAGATTGTTGGATGGCATCACCAACTCAATGGACATGGGTTTGGGGGGACTCTGGGAGTTGGTGATGGACAGGGAGGCCTAGCGTGCTGCAGTTCATGGGGTCACAAAGAGTTGGACACAACTCAGCGACTGAACTGATCTGAAATTAAATAATAAAGCTTGAAAGGTCTTACCTGACTCTCACTCATTTCAAGGTTTTGGCTCAGATGTTTCCTCTGTAAAATGTTCTCTGAACACCTTAGTCAAGGTGGCATCTCTCCTACATGTTTCTGTAGCATCTTTTATTTTCCTATAGTTGTTGCCCTTGTGATGCTGAGTAGTAACTGCCTGTTCACTTGCTTATCTTTTAAGTAGATTTTAAGCTTTGCATGGACAAGGGCTAGGTTTATCTTTTATTTTTTTGCCATTTTATTTTCAAATATCAGTATAGAAGTTGTCATAGTTCAA
>SJYQ01017975.1:50829-75024 GCA_006410935.1 Redunca redunca
ACTCAAGAATTTTAAATATGTCATTTGTTTTATTAAGTTAAACAATATAAAGCTTAAACTGGCTGTGTTAATATCAGAAGTTAAAAGAGGGCTATATGAGAAGTCTGGGAACCTCAGTAAGAGAGAACAAAAATGATTAAAGCAGAAAATTATGAATTTAGAGACAAATTCTAGTATATACATTCCAGACGCAGTTATTGAAAGAATAAATTACTGACAAACCTCAAGCAAAACAATAAAAATAAAAACAGCAACAGAAGAGAGATGAGATATTTGAAATAAAAATGGTCATAACCACTAATCCATGATGTTTTATAGAGGTATTATATAATTCATGATATTATAGAGGTAATGTGTCTCCCCCAGATCACTTATAAATATAATTTTAATTAAAATTGTAAGATTGTTTTAGGGGTAGATTTGACAAAATTATTCTAAAGTCATCTTATGATAGTAACATTTTCTAAAGTTAAAAAATAAGAAAAATAAACAGCATTTGATTAAACATGCTGATATGTAAAAATTGCTTTAAAAAGTAAGGAGGTAATATACACAAAACTGAGGATAGTGGTTACCTCCGGGTGTGTAGGGCTTTTCCAGTAGCTCAGCTGGTAAAGAATCCACCTGCAATGTAGGAAACCCCAAGTTAACTCCTGGGTCGGAAAGATCCCCTGGAGAAAGGATAGGCTACCTGCTCTAGTATTTTTGGGCTTGTTTGGTGGCTCAGACTTTAAAGAATCCACCTTCATGTGGGAGACCTGAGTCTGATCCCTGGCTTGGGAAGATCCCCTGGAGAAGGGAATGGCTACCTACTCCAGTATTCTCCATGAGAATCCCCATGGACAGAGGGGCCCCCATGGTGGGC
The DNA here is from genome assembly GCA_006410935.1 of Redunca redunca. Lineage (NCBI taxonomy): Eukaryota > Metazoa > Chordata > Mammalia > Artiodactyla > Bovidae > Redunca > Redunca redunca. Next base: position 51,695 of record SJYQ01017975.1, read on the forward strand.
TACAGTCCATGGGGTTGCAAAGAGTCAGACATAACTGAACTAATAATACACACACACGTCATCTTTATTATAATAAAGCTGGAAGGTATGTGTTGAGAGCTGAGGCCAGGTAGATTTATCATATTCTTCCTGAATAGACAGATTTGCTCACCATGTCTCTGGTCCCTCCGTCAGCACTCTAACTTGTCCTGAGATGGAGAGCTAGCTGGAGATCTCCATGAACAGAAAGGTCTGAAGCAGGGGTCAAAAGTCACAGATCCGCTTGGTAAATCCACTTGTCCTTGGGGAAAATAGAATGAAAGGACAGACTCAAGATGAAATGGTTGTTCCATATTTTTTCCTCCTAGGGAATTGAGCAGAGCCTGCCTCCTCTCAGTAGAAAGATGAGCAGGGTTAGGGTTAGGGTTGTGTACGTATGTGTGTACTCAGTCATGTCCAACTCTTTGAGACCCATGAACCGGAACCTGCTTGGCTCCTCTGTTCATGGGATTCTCCAGGCAAGAATACTGGATTGGGTTGCCATTTCCTTCTCCAGGGGATCTTCCCCACCCAGGGACTGAACCTGCCTCTCCTGCATTGGCAGGTGGATTCTTTACCAGTGTGCAACCTTGGAAGGGTCAGGGTTAGAAGGTTGACATAGATTCTTTGCTTGAGCAAGCTTTACTCATCTGCCTAGGCCCATCAATGCCCTTCCTTGTAAAATCTAGTTTTAGGAAGAACTTTGCTGAGTCAGTTTGACGAGAGCCCTGCACCCCTGATGCCCGATCACCTTCAGTCTCTGATCAGGTTCCTCATCCCCAACCTAATCCTGCAGGTGATGTTTTCTCATCGTATCCTGAGCAAAGGATTCTGTCCAGTCAGTTTAGCCAAATGCCCTTTACTCCCGTTGTTTTCTCTTAGTAATTTTCTATCCACTGACCCTCACCCTGCTCTTTGGTTATAAATTCCCACCTGCCCATGCTGTATTCAGAGGTGAGCCCAAATCTTTTCTCCAGCTATAAAATTCCATGGCAGTGGTCCCTACACCTGTTATAATGATCCTGAATAAAGTCTGTAGTACCACCTTTAACAAGTGTTGTTGAATATTTTTTCCATTAACAGGGTTACCCCAACATTATCTGGAGGGTTTTCTGCTTCAGACCTCAATTATGACAGCCTCTCTTTACCCAGACTCCATCATTTTCAAACTGAGTTGAAAACAACTCAGTTGTTTTCCGATTGCTTTAATCTCTTTCTTCTGCCTTCCCAGTGTGACTAGCTCTCCCTCTCCTCCAGGACACTTATTCAGTCTGTAGCCATGTGTATTATGTTACCAGTTCCTAAATTTTCACGCAATAGTTCTTTGATAATACTGATTAGGTCCTCAAACCTGCCATCCTCTCATGCTCTTCTTTAAGTTTGAGCCTTTTTTCAATCGTTCTAAATAATTTGAAGCACTTGGGAATTGTCCCCCTTTAGGTTGTATATATTTTCTTCTTTCTCTTTCTCACACTTTTCTTTCCTCCCTCCCTCCTCCCCTTTCTCTCTGTCTGTATGTAGCTTGCATGCATGCCGCGTGTGTTAGGTTGCTTTAGGTGTGTCTGACTCTTTGTGACCCTATAGACTATAGCTCACCAGGCTCCTCTGTCTGAGGATTTTCCAGGCAGGAATACTGGAGTGGGTTGCCATGCGCTCCTCCAGAAGATCTTTCTGACCCACGAGTCAAACCCGCATCTCACGTCTCCTGCATTGGCAGGTGGGTTCTTTACCATTAGTGCCACCTGGGAAGCCCTAGGTTGTGTATATTTCCTTCTTTCTCTTTCTCAGTCCTTTCTTTCCTCCCTCCCTCCTTCCCTTTTGTTCTTTCTGTCTCCATATAGCTTGCATTCTTTCCATGTCACTCCATTTTTCTAGCTTTACTCACGCTTGGAGGCTCTGCCTGGAAACTTAATGTGATCTGAGTGTGGGAAGATTCTTACCTCCCATTCCACCACACCTTTGACTTATTTCCTGACTCCACTGCTTCACAGTTTGAGTGCTGAAATTTTTTAAATTGTATGTATTTTTAACTAAAGGATACTTTCTTTACAATATTGTGTTGGTTTCTGCCATACATCAGCAGGAATCAGTCGTAGGAATACCCGTGTCCCTTCTGTCTTGGACCTCCCTCCCACTTCCCATCCCATCCCACCCCTCTAGGTTGTCACAGAGAACCTGTTTGAGCTTCCTGCATCATACGGCAAATTCCCACTGGCTATCTATTTTACATATGGCAGTGTATATGTTGGAGAAGGGCGTGGCAACCCACTCCAGTATTCTTGCCTGGAGAATCCCTTGGACAGAGAACCCTGTTGGGCTACAGTCCATAGGACTGCAAAGAGTTGGACATGACTGAAGCAACTTAGCATATGTTTCCATGCTGCTCTCCTCATTTGTCCCACCCTCTCAAATGGCGAATTTTTGGTGATCCATCTACTTTTTGTAGCACTAAAGCACAGTGGTGCCCCAGAGGAAGAATTTGGGTAAAGGGATGTGCCATCATTATTGGAAGACCTGAGCTCTGTCGTTTCTTCCAAGATTGTGTAAACTAGTGAAGCCACTCCAAGATCCACTCTACTTAGAAGGGGGTTATATTCCATTCCTGGTGGACAATGTCTTTGCATTTTAGATGGAATCCCCAATTTGGTATGTGTAACTCTTGATCTTATCTCCTGGAATTTTTTTTTTTTTTTTTTAACCAGTTTCTCTCTACAAATCATTTGTAGTATTTTAGAGTTAGAGAGCCTTCTCTGGTGGCTCAGGGGTAAAGAATCCACCTGCCTATCCCTGGGTTGGGAAGATCCCCTGGAGAAGGAAATAGCAGTCTGCTCCAGTATTCTTGCCTGCAGAATCCCACAGACAGAAGAGCCTGGTGGGTTACACTCAACCAGAATCATAAGAGGGGAAAAATGAGACCTTCAGGCCTCTGCACTTAGCTCCTTTGAGATGTGGGGTATGGCGGGAGGCCCCTTTCCCCCTCTGAAGATGTCTATGTGCTGATCCCTGGAAACCATGCATTTGTTACACAGCACATGGGATTTTGCAGATATAATTAGAGTTACTGACCATAAAGCAGGGTGATTAGTTTGGACCAATCTAATCCCATTAACCCTTAAGAGAGAGAACTTTCACCAGCTGGAGGCAGAAGGGGTGAGGCAGAAAAAGAACTCAGATTCAGAGCATGAGGAGGACCTAACAGGAAGTTGCTGCTTTGAAGTGGAGGGGGCAACATGACAGGAATTCAGGCTGAGAGAGACTCCTGGCCGACAGCCAGCAAGGAAATAGAGACCTCAGGCCAGCAGCCCAAACAACTGAATTCTGTCAACAGCCTGGATGAGCTTGGAAACCGACTGGCCTTCAGAGCCTCCAGATAAGAGTCCAGCTTACCAACAACTTGATCTCAGCCTGTGACACCCGGGCCAGAGGAACCAGCTGAGCTCACCAGACGCCTGACCTACAGAGCTGTGAGATCATAAATTTGTGTGGTGTGAAGCTGCTGAATTTATGGTAATTTGTTATGGAAGCTACAGAAAATGAACATATGGATAGATAAGTTAGAAATGTCACAATTTTGATGACTACACTAGCCTGTGAACAGGATGGGAGGGTCTGGGTTGGGGTTTACTCTACCTGATTCTGCTTCAGGTTCTTGGGCACCTTTTTGGGAAAGAATGTCTTTTTAGACTCTGCCTTTTGTATATTGTTGAACTTATTTTGTTAATTTTGAAGTTGTTGTGGCTCAGTTGTTAAGTTGTATCTGGCTCTTTGTGACCTCACGGACTGTAGCAAGCCAGGCTCCTCTGTCTTCCACTATCTCCTGGAGTTTGAAGTACATATGCTTTAAATCATGTGGTTTTGGAAGAGAGCAAATCAGGGTAGCTTCATTCAACCATCTGAACTCAGAAATCTCTTGCTCAAGTCATCATGTATGAGAGTGAAGGAGCATTCCATGAGTCTAGAATCAAAGCACATTTGTGAAAATAAAGGCTATTTGAAAAGAAAATAAATTATACATATGTATCTGTGTGTGATAGTTAATGTTCTGTGTCAACTTGACTGAGCCAGGGGGTGGCCAGATATTTGCTTAAACATTATTTCTGGGTGTGTCTGTGGAGGTGTTTCCAGAAGAGATTAACACTTAAATTCATAGATTGAGTTAAGCAGATTTGGGTGGGCATCAGTCAATTTGAGGAGGGCTGAGCAGAGTAAAGAATCAACCTGCAATGCGGGAGACCTGGGTTCCAATCCCTGGGTTGGGAAGATTCCCCTGGAGGAGGGCATGGCAACCCACTCCAGTATTCTTGCCTGGAGAATCCCCATGGACAGAGGAGCCTGGCGGGCTACAGTCCACGGGGCTGCAAAGAGTCGGACATGACTCAGCGACTAAGCACAGCACAGTGCAGAGTAGACGGAAAGCTGGGGTAAGGAGTGATTCACTCTCCTGTCTGATTGCATGAGCTTAGACACTTATCTTATGCCCTTGGAGTTGGACTTATACCACTGGTTCTCCTGGTTTCCTGGGCCTTTGGACTCAGAGTGGAACTACACTACTGGCTTTCTTGGGTCTCCAGAATACAGACAAACCATATGACTTTTTAGCCTCCATAGTCCATAATATGCACCAATGCCTTATGATAAGCTTATATCTCTATCTATCTATCTCTCTATCATCTGTTTCCTAGTGGTCCTGTTTCTCTGGAGAACCCTAATTCAGAGTATGTGTATATTTATATGTATGCACACCTATGATGTAATAGACTTTCATTTTATTCATATATTAAAGTTGAAAATATAAATTATAAAATTTTTAATGCTTTCTGCTAGAAAAGAAATGTATAGAAGGTAGTATCACTTTAACTTTGAAGAGAATATCAATAGTAACCCCAAACAACTCATTTGGTTGGAAGAATCAAAATTGGAATACAAGAATCAGTTTCTTGAAAAGACCTAGATTTTTATTGTTTTGGTGTTTTAGGATTTTCATTCCACAGACACTTGCTGGGAGCCCATCATGTGTCAGTACTAGGTGTTGAGGTGTGAATGAGCAGTGAACAAGGTAGATATTATCCCTCACTTCCCTGGTGGCTCAGATGGTAAAGTGTCTGCCTACAATGTGGGAGACCCGGGTTTGATCTCTGGGTTGGGAAGATCCCCTGGAGAAGGAAATGGCAACCCACTCCAGTATTCTTGCGTGGAGAATCCTGTGGATAGAGGAGCCTGGTGGGCTGCAGTTCGTGGGGTTGTAAAGAGTCAGGCACGACTGAGCGACTTCACTTTCACTTTAGCCTAGGAGAGAAATTTTGGCCCAGTTAAATCAGCAAGGGTAGATTCATATTGACTGAAGCACTCTTCTGTACTATTGGGCCGTACCAGTGTTCCTGATTTAGGGTGGCCTGGGCGTCTATGTGAATACGCAATAGAAGATCAAATCCAATCCGATAAAGATTTCTTTGAGGAAACCTGCAGGATAAATGGTAATTAGAAGCTAACTAGTCAATAGGGGAGGCCTGAAGAGCCTGCCAGGCAGAGGCAGCAGCAAGCTTAAGGACCTAGGAGGTAGAGAGCCTGGTAAGGTGGTCTGACTGGTAGGTGTTTTGTATGGTGGAAGGAAGGGAGTGGAATGAGGTTGGCTTGATTACTGGATAAAAGATTAGCAGCTATCATTTCAGTTCAGTCACTCAGTCGTGTCTAACTCTGCGACTCCATGGACTGCAGCACACCAGGCCTCCCTGTCCATCACCAACTCCTGGAGTTTCTCAAACTCGTGTCTGTTGAGTCGGTGATGCCAGCCAACCATCTCATTCTCTGTCGTCCCCTTCTCCTCCCACCTTCAAACTTTCCCAGCATCAGGGTCTTTTCAAATAAGTCAGTTATATTGTCACCCTGCTTATTTAATTTCTATGCAGAGTACAGCATGAGAAATGCTGGGCTGGATGAAGCACAAGCTGGAATCAAGATTGCCAGGAGAAATATCAATAACCTCAGATATGCAGATGACATCACCCTTATGGCAGAAAGTGAAGAGGAGCTAAAAAGCCTCTTGATGAAAGTGAAAGAGGAGAGTGAAAAAGCTGGCTTAAAACTCAACATTCAGAAAACTAAGATAATGGCATCTGGTCCCATCACTTCAGGGAACAGTGGAAACAGTGACAGACTTAATATTTTTGGTCTCCAAAATCACTGCAAATGGTGATTGTAGCCATGAAATTAAAAGGCGCTTGCTCCTTGAAAAAAAGTTATGATTAACCTAGACAGTATATTAAAAACCAGAGACATTACTTGGCCAACAAAAGTCCATCTAGTCGAGGCTATGGTTTTTCCATTAGTCATGTATGGATGTGAGAGTTGGACTATAAAGAAAGCTGAGCGCTGAAGAATTGATGCTTTTGAAACGTGGTGTTGGAGAAGACTCTTGTGAGTCCCTTAGACTGCAAGGAGATCCAACCAGTTCATCCTAAAGGAAATCAGTTCTGAATATCCATTGGAAAGACTGATGCTGAAGCTGAAACTCTGACACTTTGGCCATCTGATTCGAAGGACTGATCCAGCAGCTATAAGGTGATACATTTTATTAGTCTTGATCAGCTACCATAATAACTTGGGAAACTGGGAAATAGATCTGATTTTAATTTTTTCCAGCTTTGTTGAGATATAACTGACATAGAACATTGTGTAAGTTTAAGGTATAATATGTAGTGATTTTGCATATGTATACGTTGCAAAATGATTACCATGAAACGCTTAGTTAACACATCTATCATCTCATATAGTTACAATTTTTTTGTGTGTGTTGTGAGAAATTTCAAAGTCTACTCTTCTAACAACTTTCAAATATATAATACAGTGTTTTTAACTATGGTCACCATGCTGTAGGTTGCATCCCCAGAACTTATCCATGTTATAATTAGAAGTTTATACCCTTTGACTACCTTCATTCATTTCCCCTACCTACCACCCTTCACCTCTGGCAACCACCAAGCTCTTCTCTGTTTCTTCGAGAATCATAGAAGAGCCCACACATAAATGAGATCACACCATATTTTCTTCTCTGTTTGACTTATTTCACTTAGCTTAGTGCCCTCAAGGTTCATCCATGTTATTACAAATAGCAAAACTTCTTCTTCTTCTTTTTTTTTTTACAGCTGAATAATATTCTTTTGGAGATATAGATTATTTATCAATATTTTCTTCATTCATTTACCAATAGACACTTAGGTTGTTTCCATGTCTTGGCTATTGTAAATAATGCTACAGTGAACACAAGAGTGTAGATAGCTCTTCAAGCCAGTTATTTAAATTTTGTACAGGTACATACTCAGAAGTGGAAGTGCTGGATCACATGATAGTTCTATTTTGAAAATTTTGAGGAACCTCCATACTGTTTTCCATGGTGGTTGTACCAATTTACCTTCCTACGAACAGTTCCCTTTTCTCCCTATCCTTATCAAACTTGTGATTTCTTGTCTATTTGATGATAGCCATTCTAACAGGTATGCTGCTACTGCTGCTGCTAAGTCACTTCAGTCGTGTCTGACTCTGTGCGACTCCATAGACGGCAGCCCACCGGGCTCCCCCATCCCTGGGATTCTCCAGGCAAGAACACTGGAGTGGGTTGCCATTTCCTTCTCCAATGCGTGAAAGTGAAAAGTGTAAGTGAAGTCACTCAGTCGTGTCCGACTCTTCGTGACCCCATGGACTGCAGCCTACCAGGCTCCTCCATCCATGGGATTTTCCAGACAAGAGTATTAGAGTGGAGTGCCATCGCTTTCTGTGCTAACAGGTATGAGGTTATAGCTTATTGTGATTTTGATATGCATTTCCCTGATGACTAGTAATGTTGAGCACCTCTCCATGTATTTGTTTAAGCCTGATTTTTAATACATTATCTTCACTAGACAGGTTTTATCCATACTCCATAGAATGGAAAGGTTCAGGGAAAATGAGATTGAGTCTATAGATCAATTGTTATCATGTTGTGTGGCTGGTGACTCTCTTATTTTTGATGAACCCCAGGGTATGGTTACCAACTGGATCATATTCCTTTATTCACTCATTTCTCCTTTTTTTTTTTTTTAAAGCACTTATTGAATATTCTGTTTGTCCCCTTTAGTTTATTCTCAATTGTTGGGCACGGATCTGTGTTAGTCTTCCATCACTGTTAACAAATTGCCACAAACTTAGTGGCTTAAAATAACACAAATTTGTTGTCTCATAGCTTTAGAGGTCAGAGTCTGACACAGATCACTGGGCTAAAACCAAGATGTTGGTAAGGGTGCATTCCTTCCCTGAGGTTATGGGGGAATCTGTTTCCTTTCTTCTTCCAGCTTTTAAAGGCTGCCCATATTCCTTGGCTTGGGGGCTCCCTTTTAATTTTCGAAGCCAACAACATAGTGCCTCTCTGACCCTGCTTGCCTCATCACATCTCTTTTTCTGCTTCCCACCTCCATTTTTAAGAACCCTTGTGATGACATTGGGTCTGCACAGATAATCCAGGGAATCTCCCTATTTTAAGGTCAGCTGAACATCAAACTTAATTCCATCAGCAACCTTAATTCCCTTTGCCATGTAACATAAGGTATTCACAGGTTCTAGGGATTAGAACGTGGACATCTGTGCCAGTGCCATTTTTCTGTCTACCACGTGATTCCTTGGACTCTGCTTCTTGTCTTTTCTTATTGGCTGATATAAAAGTTATATAGAATATAAAGGGTGATCTCTTCCTGTGGCCCTCTCCCCCGACCCCATCCTTTCTACACCTCACACACTCTCATCTCTACTTGCCTAACTGACCCCTGTGTGTGCATGCTAAGTCGCTTCAGTCATGTCTGACTCTGTGACCCAGTGGACCGTAGCCCGCCAGGCCCCTCTGTCCATGGGATTCTCCAGGCAAGAATACTGGAGCGGGTTGCCGTGCCCTCCTCCAGGGGATCTTCCCCACTTAGGGATCAAACCCGTGTCTCTGCAGCTCCTGCATTGACAGGCAGGTTCTTTACCACTAGTGCCACCTGGGAAGACCAGCTCTCTCCCAGGTCTGACATTTTCTGGCTGGCTTTTCCCATCATCCATTATTGACTATATTTTTGAGTTCAAGGCACATCTTATACTTTGTCTTTGGACAAGCTATTCTATTCTTCTTAATTTGTGAGTTACATGGTTAAAATGTAGAGAGTTAATCATAGCAAGTGATTATAATAAGCCTTCTTTTGGTTTCCCACTATGAGTAAGGGAAACTCACGCTTCTGCTTGGTGTTATGGTGTGATAGTTGCTCTTCTTAAAATTTCAGGGCTAGCTCCTACATCTCTCCATTTTTCAATTTTCTTTTTCTTTTTTTTTAACCACAATAAGAACAATGTTAGAAATGGCTTATGAGGAAGCTTGGGTTTCCCTGGTGGTTCAGACAGTAAAGAATCTGCAATGTAGAAAAACCCACGTTTGATCCCTGGGTCAGGAAGATCCCTTGGATAAGGGAATGGCAACCCACTCTAATATCCTTACCTGGATAATTCCACGGACAGAGGAACTTGGGGTGGTACAGTCCATGGGGTCCCAAAGAATCTGACAAGTCTTAGTGACTAATACTACTCTTACTATGAGGAAACTTATAGAGCCAGAGAATATAAGAAGCAGTGACATAGTTTTAAATTTTTACAGGGTTTGCAAAGTACTTGGAATCAAGGAGATTATTTTTATTTGCATTTAGAGGAAAGGTTAGTAAGGAAAGAATTTTTTTTAAGAAAAAAAAAAGCCAGTCAAATAAGCCATTACTTATGTGAAAACAGTGAAGAAGCTTTTAGCTTTCACTTACAAAGATGAAGATTAGGTGAAAATTTCACAACAAGTCTCAAAAACACACATTGATTTCACAGCTGAAGAATTTTTCAGTGATTTGGGGATGTTTTGTTTTACAATTTAAGTATTTTTTTTTCCATTCTACTAGAAAACTGGGCTTACAGTAAATGGGGAAAATGACCTAAATGTATTTTCATTTTAGAAAATGATACCAAATTTCTAAAATGGCAATCTGAACAATTTGGTTATATTCCATTGTAATTACAGATAACACTCATTTTTCTTTAGCTTTTACTTAATAGGCAAAACAATATTTATTCTTACAAATTAAGTTTTTAAACCTTACATTTGTTGTGGACAAAATTTGACCTACCTAGAATGTTGATATTTTATTACTATGATAAACCAGTTTCAAGGTTCTCTAAAATAAACAATATTTCAATGAAAAATGATCAATGAAAAAAGTGAGAATATAACACACACTTTCATGGCTTTTGAAAAATTTCCATTTTTAAAAACGGGTCAGGCTATCAGTTGGAACATTATACCTACCATAACAAGTTTTAGATGAAAAAATGTGGACTTTTTTTTTTTATTACTCTCGAGCTAAATTATCTAGCTCCAAGAGTAAGGCTAAGTTTCATATCCAAATCAGGTGGAAGAATAATAATGACTTTCAGTTTACTTTGCCAATAAATAGCAATTTAGAAAAAGGCATGGAAATAATGGAAATAAATGTCTCAACATGAACTCTCAGAAACATACCCATGTAATTTTGTCCCTCCAGTAAAAGAATTCTGTTTAGGAGGGGGTGGTGCATATATGATTTAGTGAAAGTTTGAAATCCTGTATTTTGTATCTCTAAAGTATTGGAGAATAGTTAGAGCAATCTGTGGTACTCATTTTAGCTTTTCTTCTAAGGATCAAAACTGAACCACCAATTTATGATGAGCTCTTAGGCATTCAGATGTATTTGGTTTTCCTTGGTTGGTTCAATTGAGTGGAAGGAATTGCACTGGAATTGCCATTGAGTGGATGGAATTATTATTTGAATCCAAGAATACAATATGGTTTGAAAGCATTTGAGTGAATAAGTCACTTTAGCAATTTCTATTGCTGCTGAAGTTCCCAGTCAGCTATTTGTAAAGTAACCTGCTTGCAACATCGGCAACAAATTTGATTAGTAAATATTTGCTTATCTGACAGATCCAATGTGCTTTTTCTTTCTTTTAGAAATTTATTTATTTTATAGTTGAAGGATAATTGCTTTACAGAATTTTGTTGTTTTCTGTCAAACCTCAACAAGAATCAGCCATAGGTATACATATGTCCCCTCCCTCTTGAACCTCCCTATCTCCTTCCCCAATCCATCCTCTAGGTTGATACAAAGCCCCTGTTTGAGTTCCCTGAGTCATACAGAAAAATAAGGAATGCTTCACGAATTTCTGTGTCATCTTTGCATAGGGGCCATGCTAATCTACTCTGGATCATTCCAATTTTAGTATATGTGCTGATGAAGTGAGCACCCAATGTGCTTTTGACAAGTATAACATATTAGGAAGAAAAAGACTTTTATTCAGAAATGTTTCTACCCAGTTTTAAACATAGTCAAGCTTTCTGGGCTCTGGACTGAAAATGCTTAATGTGGTCACTGAATGTGTCAGGACTCATCTCAGAGGTCCTAGAGTTATCAGAAATCTGGGAGCAGAGAACAGATAAGATATGATATGAAATGTATAAAAAAAGAATGGAAAAGGCAGTCCTTTATTTCTTAAAACATTGACATGAATTTTACTTAAAGAGCTGATGTTTGAAAGAGACTCATGGACACAGAAAACAAACTTACAGTTACCAAAGGGAAAGGTGGGAGGGGAGAGGGGTAAATTAGGAGGCTGGGATAAATTTATATACTCTACTATGTATAAAATATGTAAGTAACATGGACCAACTGTATGGCACAGGGAACTATACTCAGTTAAAGTAATAACCTATAAGAGAAAAGTACATATGCAGAGTACATAATGAGAAATGCTGGGCTGGAAGAAGCACAAGCTGGAATCAAGATTGCTGGGAGAAATATCAATAACCTCAGACATGCAGATGACACCACTCTTATGGCAGAAAGTGAAGAGGAACTAAAAACCCTCTTGATGAAAGTGAAAGAGGAGAGTGAAAAAGTTGGCTTAAAGTTCAACATTCAGAAAACGAAGATCATGGCATCTGGTCCCATCACTTCATGGGAAATAGATGGGCAAACAGTGGAAACAGTGTCAGATTATTTTTCTGGGCTCCAAAATCACTGCAGATGGTGATTGCAGCCATGAAATTAAAAGACGCTTACTCCTTGGAAGGAAAGTTATGACCAACCTAGGTAGCATATTAAAAAGCAGAGACAATACTTTGCCAATTAAGGTCCAGATGTCTAGTCAAGGCTATGGTTTTTCCAGTGGTCATGTATGGATGTGAAAGTTGGACTATGAAGAAAGCTGAGCGCCGAAGAATTGATGCTTTTGAACTGTGGTGTTGGAGAAGACTCTTGAGAGTCCCTTGGCCTGCAAGGAGATCCAACCAGTCCATCCTAAAGGAGATCAGTCCTGGGTGTTCATTGGAAGGACTGATGTTGAAGCTGAAACTCCAATACTTTGGCCATCTCATGTGAAGGGTTGACTCATTGGAAAAGACCCTGATGCTGGGAGGGATTGGGGGCAGGAGGAGAAGGGGACGACAGAGGATGAGATGGTAGGATGGCATCACCGACTCGATGGACATGAGTTTGGGTGAACTCCAGGAGTTGGTGATGGACAGGGAGGCCTGGCGTGCTGTGATTCATGGGGTCACAAGTAGTCAGACACGACTGAGTGACTGAACTGAACTGAACTGAACTGAATGTGTAAGAGGAACACAGGCAGCACAGAGTGGGGATTTTTTATGTGTGCCTCTGTGTTATGCTGCAGTGATGAGAAGAATCTAAATCACATTTCCTGTAATGTCCCAAGACTGAATGTTATATGTTTGACTAAAAAAAATAATGTTGAGAAAAAGAAACCAAGATGTCTTTTATGCTAAGGAATGGGACTTTGAGACACACTTCAGAGAACAATGTGGGTGGGGAATTTTTTAAATGAATTATCCACCTGCAACGTATTCAGAAAAATTTTGATCAAGACAGTCCTTTGAGTTTTAGTAACACATGGCATTTCACACTTTCTCTGAGCAATTCGAGTTTCCTTCTCAGAATCTTTTAACTGCTTAGTTGAATTGTATCATGTCATAAACTGAAAAATTTATGGGCTCAAATGTGAATTTGTTCTTTAAAAAAGGTAGGAAAATAATCTTATAAGAATTATTTTAATTATATTTTTATCATGAAGTAAAAATATTNTTTTAAGAAGTTAAAGCATAAGATTATAAATTAGTTCTTTTCAATTAATATTAAAGAATGTACTTAGTATAAACCAGAGCTTTGTTACATAAAAACCTGGGTTAGTGTAGCATATCATAGCTTAAAGGAGAATATTAGACATTTTTGATATTGCTTCTGTGTACCTCTTTCTAAAATTCTACTGAAAGAAGATACTTTCTGTGGGTAGCAGGCAATTATATTGTTAACTTAAATATTTAGAAAAGATGACCTGGATGTTACTCATGAACAAGTTTGAAAGTGCTTGATCTTACAACAATTAGCATGAGTCAATATGGATTCTTGATCAATCAATCCAATCAAATGAATTGACTTTTTAAAAATGGAAATAACCATAGTCATAGATAATACCATTCAAGAAAAAAGAAACTGAAAAAATACCACCTGTCTAGACATAATTGCTTCTATAGTTGCTATTTAATTTTAGAATTCCTGGAATATAGTAATAGCACCTACTATTTGCTGGGCAGCTACTTTATGCCAGACACTTTTCTAGAAACCTTTCATGACTTCTGATTAAATTCTCAAAAAAGTCATGGGGCCATTATCCTCATATTACAGATAAAGAAAATGGTGTTTCGGTTTAAAAGGCTTGTCCCAGATTACACTGTAAGTGGCAGAGGTGGAGTTGAGATGTCTTTTTCTGAAACCTCTGTTTCCTGCCTCAACCTTGGACTGCCTCACCCAAGTTCAAAGACAGCACTGGGCCTAGGATAACCAATTCTTTCTGTTGTCCCATAAAAGAGGGATTTGGAATATGGGACTTTCAGAGCTAAGCTTGAGAAAGTCTCGGGCAAATCCAGGTGAATTGGTTATTGTATCTGTAGGCATGCTCTTCTGACTAGTGTACACTCAGGAAGGCCATACTGCTGTGTTAGAAGCTCCCTATTTCTGTTAGATTGTCTGCACTGGTGAGGCCATTTCTTTCTTTCTTTTTTTTTTTATTGTCATCCTGCTTATTTAACTTCTTTTTTTTTTTAAATTTTTATTTTAACTTAATTTACTTTACAATACTGTATTGGTTTTGCCAAACATTGACATGAATTCACCACGAGTGTACATGCGTTCCCAAACATGAATCCCCTCCCACCTCCCACCCCATACCATCTCTCTGGCTCCTCTCCATGCACCAGCCCCAAGTATCCTGCATCCTACATTGGACATAGACTGGCGATTTGCTTCTTACATGATAGTATACATGTTTCAATGCCATTCTCCCATCTCATCCCACCCTCTCCCTCTCTCTCTCCCCCAGAGTCCAAAAGTTCACTCTATAGATCTGAGTCTCTTTTGTTGTCTCACATACAGGGTCATCATCACCATCTTCTTTAACCAACAGGATAAAACCAGAGAGCTACCTGCCAGAATAGCTGGATAACTGTGTTGACCAGCTCTTGACACACAGGGAGAACTGAGCTTGCTATCTATCAATCAACCCCAACTTTTAGCATAACTTCAGAGCTTTCAGCTAAAATTGGTTCAAGACATATTATCATAAATCTCTAATGTAGAACAAAAGGGAGCAAAAAAGATGAAAGCAAAAATTTATAAATTTTAAAAGGAAGTCTAGCATATACTTTTCAAGCACAGTTCATTGAAAGGATCAATTACTAGACAAACTTCAAGCAAAATAAGAACAATAACAGCAACAGGAGAGAGATGTATTTTCATCCTTTGTGTTTCATTCAAAGAGAATCAGAGTGTTCTCTGATTAAAATGCTCTTTCATTTTTCATTTTTATTTTTAGTTGAAGTATAAGTTACAATGTTGTGTTAACTTCAGTGTACAGAAAAGTGATTCAGTTATATATGTATATTAGAGTGGGTAGCCATTTCCTTCTCCAGGGGGTCTTCCCAACCCAGGGATCAAAGTCGGGTCTCCTGAACTGCAGATAGATTCTTAACCATGTGAGCCACCAAGAAAGTTCATAAATACCATGCATATATTCTTTTCCATTCAGTTTAGTCACTCAGTCGTGTCTGACTCTTTGCAGCCCCATGAACCACAGCACACCAGGCCTCCCTGTCCATCACCAACTCTCGAAGTCCATCCAAACCCATGTCCATTGACTCGGTGATGCCATCCAGCCATCTCATCTTCTGTCATCCCCTTCTCCTCCTGCCCTCAATCTTTCCCAGCATCAGGGCCTTTTCAAATGAGTCAGCTCTTCACATGAGGTGGCCAAAGTATTGGAGTTTCAGCTTCAACATCAGTCCTTTCAATGAACATCTAGGACTGATCTCCTTTAGGATGGACTGGTTGGATCTCCTTGCAGACCAAGAGACTCTCAAGAGTCTTCTCCAACACCACAGTTCAAAAGCATCAGTTCTTTGGCGCTCAGCTTTCTTTATAGTCTCTCACATCCATACATGACTACTGGAAAAACCATAGCCTTGACTGGATGGACCTTTGTCAACAAAGTCATGTCTCTGCTTTTTAACATGCTATCTAGGTTGGTCATAACTTTCCTTCTAAGGAGTAAACATCTTTTAATTTCATTGCTGAAATCACCATCTGCAGTGATTTTAGAGTGCAGAAAAATAAAGTCAGCCGCTGTTTTCATTGTTTCCCCATCTATTTGACATGAAGTGATGGGACCGGATGCCATGATTTTAGTTTTCTGAATGTTGAGCTTTAAGACAACTTTTTCACTCTCCTCTTTCACTTTCATCAAGAGGCCCTTCAGTTCTTCTTCACTTTCTGTTGTTAAAAGATGTTGAGTATAGTTCCCTGTGCTATACAGTCGGCCCTTGTTGCTTACTTGTTTTATATAAAGTGGTGCTGTGTGCTTAGTCACTCAGTTGTTTTCCACTCTTTGCGGCCCCATGGACTGTAGCCTCCCAGGCTCCTCTGTCCATGGGGATTCTCCAGGCAAGAATGCTGGAGTGGGTTAGCCTATCCCTTCTCCAGGAGATCTTTCACACCCAGTAACTGAACTGGGGTCTCCTGCATTGCAGGTGGATTCTTTACCAGCTGAGCTACCAAGGTATGTATATTTTAATCTCAAATTTCTAATTTATCTCTCCCCACCCCTCACTAGCCCCCTTCCCCCATGCCCNGCCCCTATTATCCCCCTTGGTAACCATGAGAATGTTTTCTATGTTTATGAATTTATTTGTTCAATAAGTTCAGTTGTATCATTTTTTAGATCCCACATATAAATGAAGTATATATTTATTTTTGACTTCATTTAGTATGATAATCTCTAGGTTCAACCATGTTGCTGCAAATGACATTATTTCATTCTTTTTTATAGTTGAGTAATATTGTATAAACATATTGTATCTTCTTTATCCATTCATCTGTCAATGGACATTTAGGTTGTTTCCATGGCTTGGCTGTTGTCAAGAGTGCTGCAATGAGCATTGGGCTACATGTATCTTTACAAGTTAGGGTTGTTGCTGGATATATGCCAAGCAGTGTGACTGTGATCATATGGTAGCTCTAGTTTTAGTTTTTTAGGGATCATTCATATTGGTTTTCATGGTGGCCACCAATTTACATTCTCAGCAACAGAGTAGGAGGGTTCCTTTCTCTTCACACCCCCTCCAGCATTTATTAGTTGTAGAGTTTTTGATGATGGCCATTCTGACTGGTATACGATGATACCTCATGCCATTTTGATATGTGTTTCCCTAATGATTAGAGATATTGAAAATTCTCTCTTTATTAACATAGTGTGTCTCTTACAAGTCCTTTATTTTTCTGTTCAATCTAATACCTTATCTGTGAGTATTCTCATAACTTTTATTTGGACTTTTTTTCTAATAGGATTGTAAATTTTCTTGTTTGTGGAATATATGCTTTTAGGTCAGCATAGTAGGTAAAATCATAGACTCTGGGGACAGAATGCTAATTTCAAGCTGTTGACCATGAACAAAATTACTTAACTTCCCTGTTCCTGGTTCCTTCCTCTTTAAAACAGAGACAATAATAGTTCTTCCCATATAAGGTTGTTGTGGAGAATTAAGTAGGTTATTTTATGTAAAAAACTTATGATAATACCTGCCACAAAGGCTGTGCTAGCTATATTATCATGATTATTTTACTGGTCTTGGGTGATTCTATTCTGTCTTTGCGTTTGGAACAGGTGTCACGGCTGTTGATTTGGCCAGAGATGGGGAATATTTGGCATCTAGCACATCTGCTGAGTTTCACAGTCACTTTTTCTAAGAAATAGGAATGTGTTATTGTTTTCTGCTTTTGATGTACAAATCAATCCTACTGTGGAACCAAAAATACAGCAGTTTTTACCAGGATTCAGAGAACTTGCCATCTTGAATTTGAGGCTGGAATATTCTTCCTCTGCATAAGTGGAAGAGTCTCCCTGATCATACTCCCGGCTCACTCCCTGCCCCCTGCTCTAGCATTCTTGCCTGGAGAACCCCATGGATAGAGGAGTTTGGTGACTACAGTCCATGGGGTCACAAAGTCAGACGTGACTCAGCGACTGAACACACACACAGACATTCCTTTATTCCTTGAATGACAGGGAGCAACTACCCAGAGAGCTGATTATAAGGCTTACTAAATGACCAGAGAGTAAATTGAATATTTGTTGCCAGTTAGCTTTCTGACGGAGAAGGCAATGGCACCCTACTCCAGTACTCTTGCCTGGAAAATCCCATGGATGGAGGAACCTGGTGGGCTGCAGTCCATGGGATTGCTAAGAGTCGGACATGACTGAGCAACTTCACTTTCACTTTTCACTTTTATGCATTGGAGAAGGAAATGGCAACCCACTCCAGTGTTCTTGCCTGGAGAATCCCAGGGATGGGGGAGCCTGGTGGGCTGCCATCTATGGGGTCACACAGAGTTGGACATGACTGAAGCGACTTAGCAGCAGCAGCAGCTTTCTGAAAACCACATCTTAAATAGTTATTAATATGTAATAATTGGTAATACATAAATTTATATCTTTTCCCCAGAAACTGGGGAAGGTCTTCTCCTGTTCAGTGAAGCCTGTCTGGAACATGGATATGATTCTTGGCGATGAGGCAGCCATTTTGTGACCATCATGATATTAGAAATTTTGGGAGAAAAAAATTACATATATGGCAAAAGTTTTTTTTTTTTTTTCTTTCCCGTGTATAAAAGAGATATTAGCACAGCTATGGCATGTGAGGAAAGTGGACGTGAAGTTCAGGAAACCCACTTGTGGCAGTTACTGAGGGTTTAGTGATCTGGCTTTCTGTCCAGTTTCTGTCTCCTTTGCTTGTCTCTAGGATAGAGACGGAATAACAGTGTGCTCAGTATCTCAATGCCCTTGCAGACAGAAGTGGTCATGAACATGATTCTGGCCAGTAAGATATAGGCTAAAGTCTATGGGGAGTTGAAAATGATATTTTTAAATAAAGCCTTGCTGGGAGAAAGCTTTTAATCCATTTTCCTCTTTCTCTGTAGAACATGGAATATTGTAGAAATGTCATGATGAAGGTCATTTGCCCAGGACAGCAGGACAGGGAGAAAGAAGCAACACGGTGGATCTCTTGCTTTGGACTTGCTCTGGACTACTTAACTCTGACACTGTGAAGTGAAGAAAAGAAAAAAGGGAAACCTGATGTATCAGATGGGGTCCTAGAAGATACAAGGGGTGGGCCAAAAGGCTTTAAAATCATTTAATGAAGAGATTCTTTACAGAGTTATGAGCAGGGAGAAAGGAAATAAGTCAGTATTCTTCAGAGAAATAGAATCAACAGATATTCTTCCTTCTTCCTCCCTTTCCCTTTTCCCTCCTCCCTTTCTTTCTTTCTTTTCTCTCTTGCTCCCCCCTCTCTTCTCTCTTTCAATGGGTTTCTGTGATTGCGGGAGTTGACAAGTTCACAGTCTGCAGAGTCCGTATCTCAGGTTGAGTCTGAAGGCTGGCAGGCTGCCTTCAGAGAACCAATGTTCTGTTTCACGGGCCATCAGGCAGGACAGTTCTCTCCTACTTAGAGGAGACTCCGTCTTTTTGAACTATTCAGACCTTCAACTAATTGGGTAAGGCCCATCCACTTTTGGGAGAGCAATATGCTTTACTCAGTCTGTTACTGAAAGGTGTGTGGGGTCGGGTTACTGGGTGCTCAATAGCCAAAAAACTGGCCAGGTTGGTAGAAAGGAAAGTTTGCTTTATCTCAGATGCTGGCAGCTGGGCAAGGGTGAGGGGATGAGGGCAAAAGTCTGTCCAAAGGCCAACTCCTCCTTGCCCATAACTGGTAACTAGTGGGGCAAGAGATTTTATAGGTAGAAGGAGAGGGCTGCTTGTAGAAACAGCACATCAGCTCTGCTAGTCATCTTCAAATTCATCCTCGATGGTCTGACCAGTGTCATCTCGATTGTTTTAGGTACAGTTAATCTTCATTTCCGGGGTCCATTTGTTCCCATTTTGCTGAGGCCAATTTTGGAATTGTGGCAGCTCGTGTCCTGGGTAGTCTGGTCATTATGCAGTTAGCTTTTTCACCTGGTATTTTAGTTATCTGTAAGACAGCTCACAGGATATGGCTCAGAATATTATCTATAGCCCTTGAGAAAGAACAAAAGGTCCTTGACTATGCTTAATGACTACATTGTTATTATTTAGTCTCCTCTATTTTCCTTTGTTTCCATACTTCTCATTTCTATGATTAAATTTATTCTTGACTAAAGTTTTCCAAAGACAAATAGCAGACAGAGGACATGGGGTGGGGGGCAAGAACCATAGGGTCCTGCTCTGTTTCAAGTCTACCATGTAAATGTTAATCTCATCCCCAAACAACTCTTATGACACACTCAGAATAAAGTTTGACAAAATCTCTGGGCACCTTGTGGCCCAGTCAAGTTGATACATAAAATTAGCCACCACAGGAACTCACAAGAGATGGTGCAATACCACTAGAAATGGTGGGGATTGTGATGGGTTAGGGGAGGGAAGAGTATTCAATGGAGTCAGAAAAAACTTGAATAAGAAGAGATGCTGCTTTATACGATCTTTGAGTACGAAGAAAAATAACTTCCAGAACAATAGCTACACAAGTAAAGTAGTTGGGGTGGGGACTATGGGAAATAAATATGTGATCCTTTCTCTTCCTGCTTAAGCCAGAGGGCAGAAGAATTTGGGTGATGCTGTCTTTGAAGGTCTACCTCTTTTGACAGGGAATAGGGCAGAGATTGGTGAAGGTAAATTGGGAGATTGAAATTAACTAGCATATGTTAATAATTTCATCCTTAACTTCATTGTTAATTTATAAAAACCAGCATAGGATAATTATGCTGTTCAATCAATTGCAATTCTAACTGATGCAGAAGGTGATAAATGATTTATTTTAGTTGCTGGACTTTGTTTCCTTGATTGAAACACTATTCATATTGGACCATATAGATGATGGCTTTTGATGTATTGTCCAATTAAGGGACATGATTGTGGGCTCCAAAATCATTGCAGCTAGTGACTGAAGCCATGAAATTAAAAGACACTTGCTCTTTGGAAGGAAAGCTATCACAAACCAAGACAATTATTGAAAAACAGAGGCATCACTTTGTCAACAAATATCTGTATAGTCAAAGCTATGGTTTTTCTAATAGTCAAGTAAGGGTATGAGAGTAGGACTATAAAAAAGAAGAACTGATGCTTTAGAATTGTGGTTCTGGAGAAGACTCTTGAGAGTCCCTTGGAGAGCAGGGAGATCCAACCAGTCCATCCTAAAGGAAATAAGTCCTGAATATTCATTGGAAGGACTGAGGCTGAAGCTGAAGCTCCAATACTGTGGCCATCTGATGAGAAGAGCTGACTCATTGGCAAAGATCTTGATGCTGGGAAAGATTGAAGGCAGGAGAAGAGGAGGCGGCAGGGGATGAGATGGTTGGATGGCATCACCAATTCAATGGACATGAGCTTGAGCAAACTCTGGGAGATGGTGAAGGACAGGAAGGCCTGGCGTAGTGTAGTCCATGGGGTCCCAAAGAGTTGGAGATGAGTTAGTGACTGAACAACAGCAGCAGCAGCAACAACATAGTACAGTTGACCAGAAACATGTGGTCTGCTGATTATTTACATATTAAACAGTTTCATATGTTTCTCAACAAATTTGCTCATTGAAATAATAAGAAATAGAATTGTAGATGATTTTTGAGAATGGGAAATTAGTACCTCTGTATTTCTGCTAAGGGAATGTCAAACAAATATTCAAACAACATTGATTTGAAGGGGAAGCAAATTACTAGTCTCCCTTGTTCACACACTG
The DNA here is from genome assembly GCA_006410935.1 of Redunca redunca. Classification (NCBI taxonomy): domain Eukaryota; kingdom Metazoa; phylum Chordata; class Mammalia; order Artiodactyla; family Bovidae; genus Redunca; species Redunca redunca. The sequence goes on from SJYQ01017975.1 coordinate 73,122, forward strand.
GGTCTAAGGTTCTAGCTAATTCCTACTTCATGGCTTGAAGTGTTTCAAATGTCTGAAGAGACAGTTGGTCTTGTGGTTGGATGACATATGATCCAGCTACTGCTGGTGTTTCCTGGCTCTGACTAAGGCGGGGACTCAGTTTATTTGCACAGGAATCTGCACATGGGGCCATGTTTGGGTCTTCCAGGACTCTAGTCAGTTCCTGTGGGCCTTGGAGTCTGGCTCAGAAGGCAGAAGGCAGCAGCTCTTGTTACACGATGCAGAACTACTGGGGTTTGGGATGCTGGCCAATCTGCTCATGGAGAAGAGGAACTGTTTTCAACAATACTGTCAAGTAGTTTATCTGATGGGTGGGTGAATACACTGACTCAGTCATGAACTCATAATTCCTACTTGAGAGCAGACATGGGTAAGTGCTTATCCAGCTCTGCTATGACTAAAGTCACATATCTTTACATGTGTGTGGGCATGGCAGCCCAGGATGCAAATAAGTCAAACATCTGAATTACCCAGAGAAAATAGCAACTCCACTGATCCAAACTTGGCAGCTGTGCACACTCTTGTAAAACAGCACTGACTCACAGCGGCTGTGGTCATTTCCAAGTGGCCAGAAGGATTGGATGGAAGGACAGGAATCCCACAGGGTGTGATGGTCACCTAAACTGAATGGCATGGCCCTGAGAGTGCTTGAAACCTTTCTCTAGTACTAAAGTGGGAGGCTCTGTGATGTTGGGGACCTATATGCTGAAGATCCCAGGTTTCTTGGATAGACCATAATATTGGCATGGATCTAGATGTGGGGGACTGGATGTTCTTTTAAACATAGCATACCACTTGGGGGTCCTTAGTTTTTATATCCTTTGAAATAAGTTGGTTGCTGGATAGCATTCTTCATAGAGGAATATGGAAATAACCATGTCATTTTGACTATTTGTAGTTACTACAAATTTTATGGATTGTTAGAGATTTTTTTCTGATTGTATTTTAGTTTTATTTTGAATTGTTAGCATGAAAATATACTAATTTAGCATAGGTATGGAAAACACATTTTTTAATGATATTTAGAACTTCTTATTGGCAACATATTGTATAGTCCATTAAGGCCCATATGTCTCTTCCCATCTTGACATTCAAATGACATCTGGAGATAACTCAAAAACAGATTAATTCTTTCTAATGCAATCTCTTGAGAACACAGAGAGCATATGTCCATAATGTCCAGTTGAAGTCTTAAAAATGTTTTCCTCCTATATTTTGGTTATCTATTTCTGAATAGCAAACCACTCTAAGATTTGGTGGCTTAACATCATTTAGTGGGAATTCCCAGGTGGTTCAGTGGTAAACAATCCACCTGCCCATGTAGGAGATGCAGGAAATGCAGGTTCAAAAGGGTCAGGAAAGTCCATGGGTCAGGAAAGTCCTCTGGAGGAGGAAATGGAAACCCACTCCAGCATTCTTGCCTGGAAAATTCCATGGACAAAGGGGCCTGGTAGGCTACAGTCCCTGGGGTTGCAAAGAGATGGACATGACTGAGCAACTGAGCACAGAGCACATCATTTAGTAGTGGAGATGATGATGTCAGCTGGGCAGTAGGTCTGTTCTCATGCTGCAGTCATCTGGAAGCTCCCCTGGGTGTGTGTAAGAGGCCGCTGCAGATCTTTTTAGGCTCATTATTGGAGGTTTCACGGTATCACTTCAGTCACAGTCTATTGGACCAAGCAGGTCACAGATTCAAAGCAATTGAAGAAGATTCTCCCTCTTAGACACAGGGGCAATGTTTGTGGCCATATTTAAGCCTCTATGGCTCATCTTTCTCAATATCCTTCACACAAGGTCACTGCACCTAAGTCTCTCTCCCCTCTCACTCTCAACTCTGCTAAGACCTGCCCACTTCCCTCCTCCA
>SJYQ01017975.1:75049-96945 GCA_006410935.1 Redunca redunca
TTCTGTTTCTGAAGTCTCCCTGCTGCTTCCTTTCCAATCCACAATTTTCATCCTTTGTTTTTCTCTGTCCTTTCTGGTGTGAAGCCAGCTAGCTTTTCTAGTTTATCCAGTATTTCTTTATTACTTATTACCTTGATTTTCATAACAAGTTATTATTTTTTTTAAGGATTGTTAATAACATGATGTTTCTTAATGAGAGCAAACACATTGGAGAGTGCATGTGAATTTTATTCCTGTTATATCTTGCTTCTTGGAAGAAAAGTTATGACCAACCTAGACAGCATATGAAAAAGCAGAGATATTTCTTTACCAACAAAGGTCTGTCTAGTCAAAGCTATGGTTTTTCCAGTAGTCATGTATGGATGTGGAGTTGGACTGTAAAGAAAGCTGAGCGCTGAAGAATTGATGCTTTTGAACTGTGGTGTTGAAGACTCTTGAGAGTCCCTTGGACTGCAAGGAGATCCAACCAGTCTATTCTAAAGGAAATCAGTCCTGATATTCATTGAAAGGACTGAGGCGGAAGCTGAAACTCCAATACTTTGGCCACCTGATGCAAAGAACTGACTCATTGGAAAAGACCCTGATGCTGGGAAAGATTGAAGGCAGGAGGAGAAGGGGACGACAGAGGATGAGATGGTGACGTGATGGACGTGATGGACATACATTTATGTAGACTCCAGGAGTTGATGTTGGACAGGGAGGCCTGGTGTGCTGCAGTCCATGGGGTCGCAGAGTCGGACACGACTGAGTGACTGAACTGAACTGATATCTATGTTTAGATGATGCACACATAGGAAATGATTTTGTTGGAAAATTATTGCTGATGACATGGGTATTCATTGCAGATGGCACCAGTTGATTTTTAGAAATGTGACCTAAGGGGAGGGCTAGCAGAGAAGGTGGGTGACTCAGGATGGAGTCCTGGAGGTAGCCTTTGGCACCTCACACCTCAGGATTGATGGGAATGGTGCTTATTGGGTGCCGTGTTACTTTGAAGGGCAGTGGTGCTGCTCCAAGGAAAATCTTTGAGCAGATTAAAGAGTTTATTATGACTTGAGGCTTCTTAGGAATATATTTTGAAGAAAGAAAGGGCAACCCACTCCAGTATTCTTGCCTGGAGAATCCCATGGACAGAGGAGCCTGGCAGTCTACAGTTCACGGAGTCTCAAGAGTCGGACTCAACTTAGTGACTAATGCAACCAACAGGAGTATGTTCCTTGCAGAAGTTAATTTCTGAAGATGATGAACTTTAAGCAAACATATCTTTCAGCAGGTCTGTCCATAATTTTGTCTCTGTAACAAGAGTGATAGTTGAGGTCATATAGTTATATGTCTAAATATTAAAAAATTATAACTCAGATGTGTGTGTGTGTGCGTGCGTGCGCTCATGTGTGCCTGCTCAGTTGTGCCCGATTCTGTGACCCCATGGACTGTAGCCCACCAGGTTCCTCTGTCCAGAGGATTTCCCAGGCAAGAGTGCTGGAGTGGGTTGCCATTTCCTCCTGCAGGGGATCTTCCCAACCCAGGGATTGAACCGGTGCCTTCTGCATCTCCTACATTGGCAGGAGAATTCTTTACCACTGTGCCACCTAGGAAACCCCATAATTCAAGTAGGAATCTACTAAATAAACATTGTTCTGTCTTCTTTCATTAAACTGGGAGGCTGGGTACCAATCTATGATTCTCGGACTTCTTGGAATTCTGTGTTAAAATGTAGCATAGTGGGGAGAGCTGGCCCTGGTCCCTGACCGCTTCTCTTTCCTTCCCCACTACTAGCAATCTCTCATGCCAAGAGGGACCTCATCACACGTGTGTAGACAATCCAAGCTGCACTTCAAAGCTGTATTCATAGTCCCTGAACTCAGCAGCGCCTCAACCACTTCTCTGGCCTGGGAGGAGCAAATGGTCAGCGCCATCTGCTTGAAGGAGGCACCATGGTGAAGAGCTCCATTCTGGCCTTGGAAACAGACTCAGTGATGTCTGGGTGGGAAATTCCAAGGTCCCAAGTACCCAAAGCCTGCTCTATAAGGGGAGGCAAAGTTTCCACATGTGCAAGTTTAAGCCTATAAACTTTTGCCTTGGAACATGCATGGCGAGAGTGGGGGCAGAGTGAGTCCTCTCAAGCATAGGGCTCAGAGCTAGGGCCTCATCCAGGTCAAGGGCAATGATGCCTTAAGCTAAGGTATGCAAAAATTCCTCTGATATTTTTTAATTCAAATACAGCAGCAGAATCTTATCCTGCACTTTTCTTCACACTGCAGAGGTCCACAGAAGAGTGAGGCTGTTGGGAGTTGGATCAGAGTGTGAAGGAGAGGAAAGTACTGAGCTTAGTGGGGGAGTGAATGAGGCTAAGACTGGCTGTGGACTTTTGCCAGGAAGGAGTTAGGGAGCTGAGTCAGTGTGGAGCGCTGGGCCAGGTCAAGTGATCTTGATGACTTATGGCTCTCATCCGAGGAGCCTATGTTATGATAGACAGTTAGACTGGGACTTTAAGGGTTCAGATTTTTGGAACAGCCTAGTGATAAGAGAATACCCATGTGTAAGCTATACATAGAAGTCCAAAATATTGAAGGGGTTTTAAAAGCATTTCAAGCTGTCCTTTGTGCTCAGAGATTAAATGAAGGAGAGAGTTTTGTACTGGATGTCCTGAACCATCCTCTGTCTTGACCTGATTCACTTTCCTTAGAAGTGCTTTCTGTGCACGGGTAATTGTTTACATCTGGTACTTTCTGAGTCACTGGTGAGTGCACATTTGCATCCTGAGATATACCTTTTAAACTAGTGTTCGGATTATTTACGAGTCATTTTCTGTGATTATATGATGGTGAGAATTTACATTCTCCCCCTGCTCATGACTGGCATCTGTGCTCTAGGAAAAGTTGGCATCAATTCTAATTTGTTGAATTGATGATTGTTCTTTGGAGAGTATCTCTTAGTCCCAGGAAATGTCTGGAACATTCTAGCCCACATGGGGATTTCATGTTATAATCAGTGTTTACCAGGCTAGATGTCTGTGGAGAAAGAGAAAGGTAGGGGTTTGGATCTCTGGGGTTAACTGCCACTCAATCTTTTCCTAAAGTCAGAGACTCTGTTTTGACTGCTGATAAACCCAGGTGCACAATGGTAAAGAATCTGCCTGCCAGTGCAGGAGATGCAGGATTCCTGAGTAGGAAAGGTCCCCTGGAGGAGGAAATGGCAACCCACTCCAGTATCCTTGCCTGAAAAATTCCATGGACAGAGGAGTTTGGTGGGCTGCAGTCCACGGCGTCACAAAGAGCATGCATGCACACATGCGACTCTCTCAATGACATTTTAAACTAAAATGTAAGTGCAAATTAAGTGAATCATCCTGAAGGTTGCAATAGCATGCAACATGGGTGGTTGGTTTTCTGAATTGACCTTGGGTTATCCTTTGACTTCTGGGATGCACTGTGCAGTTAAATAAAACCTGAGCTTCTGCAACTCAAACAGGTCTCTATCTTTAAGTTATTTTAGGATTCCTGGGTAATTCTGAGGTCCAGGTTGTCCACCATGGGCCATCAGAATTAGTTTTTTCTTTTCTTTTTTTTCATTTGGGAAAAATTACTATAGGGTAGGGCTGGAATAGGGATGGCGATGCAAAGTATGTGTGTCCATGTGAATATGTACACACATGTGGACATGCATATTTGCCATGTGGTTGCTCCTGGAATCAATCAGGGAAATCCAGGGTGAAGGTGAGGAAGGAACTATCTCTTCAGCTTCAAATATACTAGGAAATACAGAGTCTTTGAACATGAAAGAGAATGAGTTGCACAAGTCAACTCTCTGGTCATTCTCTGGGGAAATTAAAACTCAACAGAAGAATCAGAGCATATCCCATCTCTTAGTTCTCTACTTTCCCCCTTTATTTGGATATAAAAGGATAGAAAAGAGAAAAGATTATTATTTTTTTAATTTTTCAATTTACAGCTCTGAAATCATCAAGATTATAATAAGCAGTCATCTATTTGTTGTGATTGAGAATGACAAGATTTTTCTGGTTGAAAATATCTCCCAGTTGGCAAGAAATGAAGCTGGGAGTTTGTACCATTTGTGTCACTTCATGAGGTGGTGAAGCAGAGTTCAGAAAGCTTTGTCAAAATCAGAAATGTTATCCGAGGAAAAGATACCTGTTATTATCTCATAGAAAGGATTATATATGGGCTTCCCATAAGTGGCACTAGTGGTAGTAGCTCAGAAGAACCCACCTGCCAGTGCAGAAGATATAAAAGATGTGCGTTCGATCCCTAGGTTGCGAAGATGCCCCACAGGACGACACGGCAGTCCACTCTGGTATTCTTCCCTTGAACAAAGGAGCCAGGTGGGCTATGGTCTATAGAGTTGTAAAGAGACAGTAAAGAATCTGCCTGCAATACAGGAGACCTGGGTTCCATCCCTGGGTCAGAATGCCCTTTGGAGAAGAGAATGGCTACCTACTGCAGTATTCTTGCCTGGAGAATGCCATGGACAGAGGAGCCTGGCGGGCTGCTGTCCATTGGGTCACAGAGTCGGACGTGACTGAGCGACTACATTTTCACAGAAAGAAATGCGTTATTTTTCACCTTGAATGGAATGAAACATGGATGGCACAAGTCAATTTTATAAAGATTCCAAGGAGGAATTTGGGATGTGGAGGAGGAGGCAGGTCAGGGTGAGTAGTTTTGGGGAAGGGCTGTGAGTTACCAGGGACTGGCCTGTGCGTGTTAGGAACATGGAGGGAGCAAGACTGGAAGTGCTCTGAAGAAGACTGGGAAAGAACAGAACAGAAGTTTGGCTTTTTACAGTTTTCCCCAGAGTAAACATTGACCATACTTCTCGTTTCTTATAAGAAGCTATTGTGCTTTCTGTATGTCAATGATTCTAAGTTATTTACAAATACTAGTTGCTTTAAACCTCAAACTATGAGGTGGATACTATTAATGTTATCCTCATCACTCAGGTGAGGAAACTGAGAAAAGAGGAAGCTATTTTCCCAGGTGATACAAGTAGCTGTACCTTAAGTCTAGGCGCTGTGTCTCTGAGTCAGCAGTCTCGCCACAACACAACCTACCTGCCATACATAACACAAAACTGTAATGAGAGTCAAGGTTCAGAGAAAAGGATAGTTGTACTTTTCTTTATCTTTAAGAAGATCTGAGAATGATGATATATCTTGATGCTTTTCAGACTGTCTGCTTCCATTCTTACTGTTATTGAATCACCATCTTCACATGCTAGGATGGCATTCTTCTCTAGCTCCTTCTTTTCTTCTTTCCTTACTTTCTGCCCTCATTCATTCTTGTGCAGAGCATGGCATGCTGCTGTCTTTTTAGTTCCTAATATTTGAAGGTGAACAGACTTGTGGACTATGTCGCAATGCTTGGGTTGACAAAAGCTGAGTATTTCTAGGTAAAATAAAGCAGAAATTATCAGTTAGTAAAGATTTAGTAAACACTTACCACATGTTGGGCATTATGTTAAGTACATTACAAAGATTTGCTCATTTAATACTTAACCACAAACCTGTAAGTAGCTACTGTTATTGCCTTTATTTTATAAATGAGAAAACCAAGGATTAAGGAAGTAAAAATAAAAGATGAAAAAAACAGCAAAAATCAAACAAAACACCCAGAAAGTACAAAACCCAGATTTAAGTCAGCACTTAAACTGTCCGCATTAGAATTCCAGATTCAACTCCACTACTATAGGTGCAAAGAGTTAGCACATAGAAATGACATGAACATCAACTGGAGTAAAAGTGAGTACTTAATATAGGATATCTATTAGTTTCTTCAGTTCTTTTTCAAATTTTATGTCTTTTTTGTTTAGTTTATTAAACTTTTAAAAATGTAAAGTCTACATAGATAAAAGGCACATATTTTAAAGTGTAGTACTCACTGAGTTTTTCCCAATTGAACACTCCAATGTAATCACAGAATATGGCCAGGATCCAGAAGCCCCTTCTGCCCCCTTCCAAGCAATGGATGTCTCCAGGAGTCCGCTCCAGTCTCCAGGAATAACCACTACCTCGACTTAGAACAGCATCAATTTGCTTTCATCTGCTTTTGTTCTTTATATGAATGAACACATACAGTTTATCTGTTTGTGTCAGGCTTCTTTCATTGAAATGACATTTGTGAGATTCATTCATATTATTGCATGTAGTTAAGTGTATTTATTCTTATTTAATTACATTGTGGAAATATACCATAATTTATTTACCCATTTTACTGTTAACAGGCATCGGTTAGTTTCCACTTTGGGGTGCTTGTGAACAACACTGTCTTAAATGTCCTAGTACATGACTTTTGGTGAGCATATGCTAGCTAATTTTATTAAACATTATGTATACTAAAGACCTGGAGTAACCTGGTTACCTGGAGTAATAGGCACGCTTGACCTTGGAGTACAAAATGAAGCAGGGCAAAGGCTAACAGTTTTGTCAAGAGAATGCCCTGGTCCTAACAAACATCCTCTCCCAACAACAGGAGACTCTACACATGGACGTTACCAGATGGTCAATACCAAAATCAGATTGATTATATCATTTGTAGCTGAAGATAGAGAAGCTCTAGAAGTCAGTAAAAACAAGACTGGGAGCAGACTATTGCTCAGATCATGAACTCCTTATTGCAAAATTCAGACTTAAATTGAAGAAAGTAGGGGAAACCAGTAGACCATTCAGGTATGACCTAAATCAAATCCCTTACAATCATACAGTGGAAGTGACAAATAGATTCAAGGGATTAGATCTGATAGACAGAGTGCCTGAAGAGCTATTGAGGGAGGTTCATGACATTGGACAGGGGGCAGTGATCAAAACTATCCCCAAGAAAAAGAAATGCAAAAAGGCAAAATGGTTGTCTACGGAGGTCTTACAATTAGTTGAGAAAAGAAAGGAAGCTAAAGACAAAGGAGAAAAGGAAAGATACCCATCTGAATGCAGAATCCCAAAGAATAGCAAGGAGAGATAAGAAAGCCTTCCTCAGTGATGCAAAAAATTAGAGGAAAACAATAGGATAGGGAAGACTAGAGATCTCTTCAAGAAAATTAGAGATACCAAGGGAATATTTCATGCAAAGATGGACACAATAAAAGACAGATACAGTATGGACTTAACAAGAGCAGAAGATATTAAGAAGAGGTAGCAACAATACACAGAAGAACCATACAAAAAAAGATCTTCATGACCCAGATAACCACGATGATGTGATCACTCATCTAGAGCCAGACATATTAGAATGTGAAGTCAAGTGGGCCTTAGGAAGCATCACTAGGAACAAAGCTAGTGGAGGTGATGGAATTCCAGTTGAGCTGTTTCGAATCCTGAAAGATGATGCTGTGAAAGTGCTGCACTCAACATGCCAGCAAATTTGGAAAACTCAGCAATGGCCACAGGACTGGAAAAAGTCAGTTTTAATTTCAATTCCAAAGAAAGGCAATGCCAAAGGATGCTCAAACTACAGCACAATTGCACTCATCTCACACACTAGCAAAGTAATGCTCAAAATTCTCCAAGTCAGGCTTCAACAGTATGTGAATCATGCACTTCCAGATATTCAAGCTGGATTTAGAAAAGGCAGAGGAACCAGAGATCAAATTGCCAACATCTGTTGGATGTCAAAAAAGCAAGAGAGTTCCAAAAAACATCTACTTCTGCTTTATTGACTCTGCCAAAGACTTTGACTGTGTGGGTCACAACAAACTGTGGAAAATTCTTCAAGAGATGGGAATACCAGACTACCTGGCCTGCCTCCTGAGAAATCTGTATGCAGGTCAAGAAGCAAAAGCTAGAACCAGACATAGACTAGTTCCAAATTGGGAAAGGAATACATCAAGACTGTATATTGTTACTCTGCTTATTTAACTTATATGCATAGTACATCATGCAAAATGCCAGGCTGGATAAAGCACAAGCTGGAATCAAGATTGCTGGGAGAAATATCAATAACCTCAAATAAGCAGTTGACACCACTCTTATGGCAGAAAGTGAGGAGGAACTAAAGAACATTTTAATGGAAGTGAGAGACGAGAGTGAAAAAGTTGGTTTAAAACTCAGCATTCAAAAAATGAAGATTACGCATCCAGTTCCATCACTTCATGGCAAAAAGATGGGGAAACAATGGAAATGGTGACAGACTTTATTCGTCTTAGGCTCCAAAATCACTGGAGATGGTGACTACAGCTATGAAATTAAAGGACACTTGCTCCTTGCAAGAAAAGCTATGACAAACTTAGCATATTAAAAAGCAAAGACATTTCGGCTACAAAGTTCCATATAGTCAAGGCTATGATTTTTCCAGTAGTCATGTATGGATGTGAGAGTTGGACTATAAAGAAGGTTGAACACTCAAGAACTGATGATTTTGAAATGTGGTGTTGGAGAAGACTCTTGAGAGTCCCTTGGACTACAAGGAGATCAAACCAATCAATCCTAAAGGAAATCGATCCTGAATATTCATTGGAAGGACTGATGCTGAAGCTGAAGCTCCAATACTTTGGCCACCTGATGTGAAAAACTGACTCATTGGAAAAGACCTTGATGCTGGGAAAGATTGAAGGCAGGAGGAGAAGGGGATGGCAGAGGATGAGATGGTTGGATGGCATCACCGACTTGATGGATATGAATTTGAGTAAACTCTGGAAGTTGGTGACAGACAGGGAGGCCTAGCTTGCTACAGTCCACGGGGTCTCAAAGAGTTGGGCATGACTGAGCAACTGAACTGAACTGAAGATTTATTGAGATGCTATCAATATATAACATTTGTAAGTTTAAGATGTACCATGTGGGGATTTGTTTTATGTATATATTGCAAAATGATGACCATGATAAGGTAGTTCACGCATCCATCTTTTTACATAATTACCATATTTTTGTGTGTGGGTGATGACATTTAAGATCTAGCCTCTTACAACTTTCAAGTATTATTTATGGTCACCATGTTGTATGTTACATTCCTAGAACTTATTCCTCTTATAGCTAGAAGTTTGCACCCTTTAATCAACATCTCTTACTTTCCCCACCCCTCAGATCCTTAGCAACTACCATTTTATTCTGTTTCTTTGAGTTCACTATTTTAGATTTCTCATGTAAGTGAGAACATGTAGAATTTGTCTTTCCCTGTCTGAACTTATTTCATTTAGCATAATGCCCTCAAGCTTCATCCATGTTGTTGCAAGGAGTGGAATTTCCTTCTTTTCATGGCAGGACACAATTCCATTGTCACATTTTCTTTATCCATTTATCTCTTGGTGGACCTGAGGTTGTTTCCATGTCTTTACTACCACAAACCACCCTGCAATGAACATCAGGGTGCAGCTATCTCTTTGAAATCATGATTTTATTTCTTTGAATAAATACCAATAATTAGAATTGCTGGAATATATGGCAATTCTAGTTTTAATTTTTTGAGCAACTTTTGTACTGACTTCCATAGTGGCTGCACCAATTTACATTGCCACAACAGTACACAAAACTTTTCATTTCTCCACAGCTTTACCAATGTTTGTCTTTTGCTTCTTGATGATAGCCATTCTAACATGTATCAGGTGATAGCTCATTCTGGTTTTGATTTTCATTTCCCTGACCAGATCTTGTTTTTTCATGCTATTTGGGTTGCAGCTCAAATACTACCACCCAAAGAAGTTTTGTCTCACCATCCATCTATAGCACCTTTCCCATCACACTATACTGGCCTGTTTTTTATATATATATGTGTGTGTGTGTATATATATATATATATATATATATATTTTATGGATGCCAATTGATAGTGGAAATTATCTTGTTCATTTATTTGTTTACTTATTCATCATCAGGCTTCATTCTACTAAAATAAGGCTGCTGGAGAACAGAAATCTTGTTCATGTCATTTGCTGTTGATCTTTGGAAGCCAAAAAATTGCTGGCACAGAGTAGGTGCTTGAAAAGTATTTGAAAATGCATGATTCAGCGAGTAAATAAGTGGATGAATGGTACAATGTATAAGCACTGGGGACTTCAAGGCCAATGGTTTCCTACAAGAACTCACAGTCTAGGTCACTAGCCCTAGAGAAACGTGCTAAGTGTTAATGGAGGCAGACGTAAAATGCTGGGGAAGAACAGAAATGGGGGATTGGAAGGCTTCAGAGAAAAAATGATTACTGAGTAGATCCTCTTCGAGGATAATAGAGAGTTGGCCAGAAACAGAAGGGAGGAAGGACATTCTGGGTAGAAGTAACAGTATGTGAATAGCTTGTTCTTGGAAATCAGAACAGTGAAGGGAGTAAAACTCCAGGCACTCAGAAACCACTCATTCTGGTTTTCCTTGAAACAAATTTCAAAAACAACTAAGATAAAAAGAGGGGTGTCATTCCAAATCAGGGATCCTAGTACACAGACACTCAGTTCAAGAGGGTTTAGAAGAATCTTCCTAAACAATAACTATAAATTTTTAACAAGAAAGGATGAACCTTTAAAAAGCTCACTTCTCCATGCTCTTGGAGCAGTGCAATGAGAGAGGTGAAACTTAAGAATTGTGCGAGGTCAGAAGAAGCTGTGGCTTGGAAAAATTCTAACTGCCCCAAAGGACTTTCAGACCCTCATTAGGAAAAATAAATATAAACCAACAATGTAGAGCCCTTTCCTCAACTCATGGAAGTTAGCCTAATACAACAGTTGCCAGAAAGGCAAACCTTTCAGACTAGAAATATTATAAGCAGCGGCAAGTGCAGAGAATAAAGATCAAAATGGATGAATGTTATTTTTACATAAAATTATGCTTCTAGACTAAAAACACATTTAATGAAATAATTGAAAAGTTTTGATAATGGAGATATTTATCAATTTCTCTTAAAGAGACACATGTACCCCTATGTTCATCGCAGCACTGTTTATAATAGCCAGAACATGGAAACAACCTAGATGTCCATCAGTAGATGAATGGATAAGAAAGCTGTGGTACATATACACAATGGAGTATTACTCAACCATTAAAAAGAATACATTTGAATCAGTTCTAAGGAGATGGATGGAACTGGAACCGATTATACAGAGTGAAGTAAGCCAGAAAGAAAAACACCAATACAGTATACTAACGCATATATATGGAATTTAGAAAGATGGGGATGATGACCCTGTATGTGAGACAGCAAAAGAGACTCAGATCTATAGAGTGAACTTTTAGACTCTGTGGGAGAGAGAGAGGGAGAGGGTGGGATGAGATGGGAGAATGGCATTGAAACATGTATACTATCATGTAAGAAACGAATTGCCAGTTGATGTCCGATGCAGGATGCTTGGGACTGGTGCAAGGAGAGGACCCAGAGAGATGGTATGGGGTGGGAGGTGGGAGGGGATTCATGTTTGGGAACACTTGTACACTCGTGGTGTGAATTCATGTCAATGTTTGTCAAAACCAATACAGTAATGTAAAGTAAACTAAAGTTAAAATAAAAAATTAAAAAAAAATGTGGAGAATGAGCAAAGAAAAAGAATCAGAGTAAATAAATGCAAGTACAGAAGATAAAGCTTGTTGCTTATCCAGCAATGACCTATGTAAGATGTTATAGTTAATTCTGGCTTAAGAGGATACACAAATTACTTTCACTCTCCAAAAAAATACCCCTTTGGGTATTTTTGGGTTATAGTCAGGGTATCTAAATCCAAACATTTCTTGGCTTGTCTTATTTGTGAAGATTTGTTTTTTTTTTTTAATTTGTTTTTCCATTAAATTTCTCTAGACCTGATATTGCTCCAAAATGTGTCCTTTGGCTGAACTGTGCAATGCAGAAAATCTCTCAGGACCACAATGCTTTGGTTTGGACATTGATCCCCTAATGAATATTAAGGAGTTACTGTAAAATATTGAGTTTTAAGGGTATATTTTCAACTTTATGGGACCTCTGTCTTTTAGATTGCAAAGACCTGCTCTTTCACTCCTAATTATTTAAAAGTAAATGTATGTTCCGAATGTCTCTGGTACACGTTCATTTATGTCACGTGACTGGATTTTTTGAGGTCTTTCAATGGTAAAAGGGAGAAATGATTAAAGCATCCCTGGGGAAATATGAAGAACTCTTTGAGTCACAAAATTACCCCCAAATAGAGCATGTTCAAAGGGACTTTTTGTCTGCATAGTGAATAAAATTATTTTTTTTTCATGTAATCTATATACACTTTTGCAACTTAGAATTTAGCAACTCACGTAAACCGCTGAACGTTAGGAAGTATTCCTGCCCAGTTTCTTAGAACTTTCACTGTTCCCTTTTCTTCTGAAGGCTGTTGTTATGAACATATATGTCAAAAGTGATTTATGTGCTTCAGGATAAGTCTTGGCCCACGTTATTCAAAATCTTCCTGTGCTGATTCAGACCGCATCAAAAACAAATTTATGAGTTGACATGGCTGAGCTGTGAAAAACTGACCTTAATTAAGGTTTTAGATGGTTTTAGATAAATTGTTTCACTGAGTTCCAAATCTCTTTCTGTTTAAATGATTTTGAATTTTAATTTTACATTGCATGAAGACTATACATATAAAGGCATTTTTCATTGGCACCTACTAAATTTAAAATTACAAGCTAGGAACAAGCCTATCTTTTTTCACCCTCCAGATGATGGATAATAATTTAGCTATGCTAATTATATTCCAGATAATTGATGTAAGTTTTATGTCTCAAAGAAGAATTTTTCCAATCAGTATCCTTCTAAGTTGTACTTTCTAAACACATACATTCCAAAGCTGTAATAGCATGCACTCAAGAGGTGTTGAAAACAGTTTTTCTGTTCAGTCTAAAGACTACTAATAGCCTGTACCTATTGGAAAATTTTGTGAACATTCTTTCGTGTTTTCCTGTCAGCCTTACAGTGAGAAGGGAAGAGTTTTTGAGGGTATCTAAGAGGCTCAATAACATATTGAAACTACCTTAGAAATGCTATCAATAAATATTTCAAAGTATGTTGAAGTGTTCAAAGAAGTTAAAAATTATATGGGGGAAAATATAAATTAGGGAGGAACTATACTGAGGTTGATTAAAAGTCAATATAAATATGAGTTAGATATGAATAAATATATTTATAATCTCTATAATGGTTATATAAAGTCAATCTCTTGATACAGGGCAGACTGTGGTTGTTACTCAAAAAGGAAAACATTGCTTACAATATAGATTTAGGGCAAAATAACACTTTCATCCCCTTCCCCCTCTCTCTCTTTCTTCCTCTCCTTTGAACATTTACCATTTGCTCTCAGTGAGGTAAGTGCTGGTAATATTATAATTAGTAAGAGAGTCTCCCTGCTCTTGTGGAGACTGTCAATACAGATACAAAAGCTGGGGCATAGAGGGAGATGTCCCTGAATTCTGGGTCTTTGTAGATTTTCCAAGGATGCATGGCTGGTTTGTTCTCTTGGCTGTTTCTTCAAATGTTTGCTTGCTATTGGAGCTTCTCTATTAGTATGACTATGCTTATGCTCAAGACATTCAAACATTTAAAAAATAAATCATCCTAGATTTTCAACTCTCTTTTCTTTTTTCCTTTCCTTTTCTCCTTTACTTCTTTTTTTAACAAGGTTAGACAGAAAGAGCTTAAACAAACAGATGGGTTTGGTTTTCAATCTCCACGTGAAAGGACAAAAGTCATTCTGAATTGAAAGCGTCTCAGGGATGGAGCTTTGGCTGGAGTCACTGGCCGTGGAGGGAGGACACGGAGGAGACAGGGCAAGGAGGACAGCTGTTGCTGTTGTAGTTTAGTCGCTCAGTCACGTCTGAATCTTTTGCGACCCCATGGACTGTTGCCCACCAGACCCCTCTGTCCATGGGCTCTCCCAGGCAAGAATGCTGGAGTGGGTTGCCATTTCCTCCTCCTGGGGATCTTCCTGACCCAGGGATGGAATCTGTGTCTCCTGCATTGGCAGGTGGATTCTTTACTGCGGAGCCAGCAGGACAGCAAGAGGTCTTAAATGTTCACTTAGTTCTCACTCCACCATCATCAGGGTCTGTGTTGCTCCAGATCCTGGCAGCAACACTGGATTATTGGGAAAATAAGTCCATAGAATCAACATTTACTTAAAGATCTGCACACAATTCCAGAGGGATTGACTGCCCTCTGGAAGCCAAGGACCATTATACTTTTGTTCTCTTTTTATATATGAATAAAATGCAAGATTCCTCTGATCTTTCCTGGGCATTGTTTCTGGATCCAAAGGTGAGAGAAATGCTTGTGCTCACAAATAAATGAACTTATACAGAGGATGAGATGGATGGGTGGCATCACCAACTCAATGGATATGAGTTTAGGAAACTCTAGGAGATAGAAAATCACAGAGAAGCCTGGCATGATGCTATCTATCCATGGGGTTGCAAAGAGTCAGACACTACTGAATGACTAAGCATGTGCACACCACTTCAGAGGCCTCCTGGGCCTCAGAAAGCCAAGGAGGAAACATTCTGGAGTTTAGGCATTAAAAAAAAGGAAAGCAGGATGTCTTGGTATGGATGCATACCTTCTTTTCAAAATTGCATTTAGCAAATAATTGCATCTTTTATAGATTGAGAGATTGAGGGTTTATAGCAATCCTGCACTGAGCAATTCTATTGACACCATTTTTTTTCATCAATATTTTCTCACTTCATGTCTCTGAGTCACATTTTGGTAGTTCTTACAATATTTCAAACTTTTTCATTATTATTATATTTGTTATGGTGATCTGTGATCATTGATACTCCTATTGTAATTGTTTTGGGGAACCACAAACTGTGCCCATATATGATATATATCATATATATATGATATATATATATGAGATATAAATGATGAATGTTGTATGTGTTCTGACTGCTCTATCAACCAGCTGTTCTCCCATCTCTCTCCTTCTCCTTGGGTACAATAATATTGAAATCAGGCCAATTAATAACCTTACAATGGCCTCTCAGTGTTCGAGTGAAAGAAAGCGTCATATATTCCTCACTTTAAATCAAAAGCTAGAAATGATTAAGCTTAGTGAAGAAGACATACCAAAAGCTGAGACAAGCTGAAAGATAGGCCTCTTGTGCCAAACAGTTAACCAAGCTGTGAATGCAGAAGAAAAGCTCTTGAAGGAAATCAAAAGTTCTACTCCAGTGAACACACAAATTATAAGAAAGTGAAACAGCCTTATGGCTGACATGAAGAAAGTTTTAGCGGTCTTGATAGAAGATCAAACCAGCCATGACATTCCCTTAAGCTGAAGCTTAATCCAGAACAAGGGCCTAACTCTCTTCACTCCATGAAGCCTGAGAGAGATCAGAAAGATGCAGAGGAAAAGTCTGAAGCTAGCAAGGGTAGGTTCATGAGGCTTAAATGAGAAACCATATAAGATCAAAGTTCAAGGAAAAGCAACAAGTGCTGATATAGAAGCTGCAGCAAGTTATGTAGATCTAACTAAGATAATTAATGGAGGTGGCTACACTAAGTGGCAGATTTTTAAGGTAGACAAAACAGCCTGCTAGCTATCTATGACTTTCATATCTAGAGAGAAGTCAATGCCTGGCTTCAAAAGACAGGCTGACTCTCTTGTTGGGGCTAATGGTGCTGGTGACTTCATGTTGAAGCAAATGCTCCTTTACCATCCCTAAATCCTAAGAATTATGCTCATTCTACTCTGTCTGTACTCTATAACTGGAACAACAAACTTGGATCACAGTATATCTCTTTATAACATAGTTTACTGAATATTTTAGGCCCACTGCTGTGAACTATGATTCAGAAAAATAGATTCCTTTCAAAATATGGCTGCTCATTGATAATGCACCCAGTCACCTAAGAGCTCTGATGGAGATGTATAATGAGATTAATGTTGTTTTCATGCCTGCTCATGCAACATCTACTCTGCAGCCCACAGGTCAAAGAGCCGTTTGGACTTTCAAGTCTTGTTACTTAAGAGATACATTTCTTAAGGCTAAAGCTGCCATATGCAGTGATTGCTCAGATGGATCTGAGAGAAGTGAATTGAAAACTTTCTGGAGAGGACTCTTGGTGCTAGATGCCATTTAGAACATTTGTGATATATACAAAGAGGTCAAAATATAAAAATTAACAAAAGCTTGGAAGGTGATTACAGTCCTCATGGATGACTTTGAGGGATTCAAGAGCTCAGTGAAGGAAATAATTATAGATGGGGTGGAAATAGCGAGAGACCTAAAAGGATAAGTTGTGGAGCCTGAAGACGTGACTGAACTGCTTCAATCTCATGATAAAACATAAACAGATTAGGAGCTGCTTTGTATGTAGCTTATGCACCTTAAGCACTCAAATAAAGTGTTTTTTGAGACATATTTTACTCCCAGTACAGATGCTGAAAAAATTGCTGAAATGACAACAAAAGGTTTAGAATATTACATAAATTTAGTTGGTAAACATTGGCAGGGTTTGAGAGGTTTGACTCCAATTCAAAAAGTCCTACTGTTGGTAAAATGCTGTCAAATAGCATTGTATGCTGTGGAAAAATCAGCTGTGAAAAGAAAAGTCAATTTGTTACTGAAAGAGTGCGGATTCTGGCTGCTCGCTGCTTAAAAGCCAATAAACAGGCTAGGTTGGTGGATAGAAAAGTTGGCTTTGTTTCAGATGCCAGCACCTGGTGAGGAGAGGGTAGCAGACATCTGTTCAAGAGTTGATTCCTGTCCTCCCCACAGTCCCCCACTGGCAACCTGTGGGCAAGAGGTGCTATAGACTGAAGTTGGGGAGCGGGCACTACATATAGAAACAGCACAGTCGTTTTCAGCCCTCACAGTCATCTTCATATTGGTCAACAGCGGTCTGACCAGCGTCATCTCGGTTGTTTTAGGTACAGTTAATCTTCAGTTCCAGGGCCCATTTGTTTCTGTTTCCTTGCAGCCAATCCTCAGAATTGTGGCAGCTCATGGTCTGGGTACAGTCTGGTCATCATGCAGTTAACTTCTCCACCTGGGGTTTTAGTATCTATAAGACAGCTCACAGGATGTGGCTCAGAATATTATCTACAGCCCTTAAGAAAAAACTAAACGTCCTTGACTATGCTTAATGACACATTATTATTATTTCCTCTTCTTTGTCCTTTGTCCATATTTCTCACCTCCCTGATTAAACTTCAGTTCAGTTCAGTCGCTCAGTTGTGTCTGATTCTTTGCGACTCCATGAACTGCAGCACACCAGGCCTCCCTGTCGATCACCAACTCCCGGAGTCCACCCAAACCCATGTCCATTGAGTCGGTGATGCCATTCAACCGTCTCATCCTCTGGCGTCCCCTTCTCCTCCTGCCCTCAATCTTTCCCAGCATCAGGGTCTTTTCAAATGAGTCAGCTCTTTGCATCAGGTGGCCAAAGTATTGGAGTTTCACCTTCAACATCAGTCCTTCTAATGAACACCCAGGACAGATCTCTTATTCTTGGACTAAAGTTTTCCAGAGACAAAAGGCAGGCAGAGGACATGGTGTGTGGGAAGGGACGGTGGGGTGGTGGGCAAGAACCATAGGGTCCTGCTCTGTTTCAAACTGATGCAGCAAATTTCATTGTCTTATTTTAAGAAATTGTCACTGTCACCAAGATCCCCAGCAGCCTCCACTCTGATAAGTCAGTGGCTATTAACACAAAGGCAAGACGCTCTGTGAGCAAAAAGATTATGACTCACTGAAGCCTCAGGTGATGGTTAGCATTTTTCAGTAATAAAGTATTTTTTGATTAAGGTATGTACATTTGTTTTAGACATAATGCAGCCATGAAATTAAAAAACGCTTGCTCCTTGGAAGAAAAGTTATGACCAACCTAGACAGCATATTAAAAAGCAGAGACATTAGTTTGCCAACACATGTCCATCTAATCAAAGCTATGGTTTTTCCAGCAGTCATGTATGGATGTGAGAGTTGGACTATGAAGAAAGCTGAGCGCCGAAGAATTGATGCCTTTGAACTGTGGTGTTGGAGAAGACTCTTGAGAGTCCTGTGGACTGCAAGGAGATTCAACTAGTCTATTCGAAAGGAAATCAGTCCTTAATATTCATTGGAAGGACTGAGGCTGAGGCTGAAACTCCAATACTTTGGCCACCTGATGTGAAGAGCTGACTCATTTGAAAAGATTCTGATGTGGGGAAAGATTGAAGGCAGGAGGAGAAGGGGATGACAGAGGATGAGGTGGTTGGATGACTCAATGGACATGAGTTTGGGTAAACTCTGGGAGTTGGTGATGGACAGGGAGGCCTGGTGTGCTGCAATCTGTGGGGTCAAAAGAATCAGATACAGCTGAGCGACTGAGCTGAACTGAACTGAAGCAACTTTTGAAGTTCAATGTCTTGGCCAGTAATCGAATACCTGGGCCTCTCATATTTTTTTGTATGGTATGTAGAAATCTCCATGAAGATCTGGCTATGCCATGAACTGATGACTTAAACATTAAAGACTTCAAAGACTTGATTATGTTTTGATCAAAACTGGACTAATGTCTCCTCTTATTCTATTGGTTTAGGAATTCCAATTAAACTTGATCATATTACTATGTTCTAGCTATTACATGCCTGCATTTTTACATGCTTAGAAATTATCAACTACATTCCAGCAGTCTGAATATAATATTTTATTTCACCGTTTGCTTTTTCAAATTAAACTATAGCACCCATGGGGAGGAGAGTGAAAAAGCTGGCTGACTTAAAACTCAGCATTCAGAAAAATAAGGTCATGGCATCTGGTCCCATCACTTCTTGACAAATAGATGGGAAAACAATGGAAACAGTGAGACACTTTTTTTTGGAGGGGTGGGGTGAGGGCCTCCAAAATCACTGCAGATGGTGACTGCTGCCATGAAATTAAAAGACGCTTGCTCCTTGGAAGAAAAGCTATGACCAACCTAGACAGCATATTAAAAAGCAGAGACGTTACTTTGCCAACAAAGGTTCGTCTAGTCAAAGCTGCCTGCCATAATAGGAGACCTGGGTTTGATTCCTGGGTTGGGAAGGCTCCCTGGAAAGGAAATGTCCACCCACTCCAGTATTCTTGCCTGGAGCATCCCACGGACACGGAGCCTGGTGTGCGTCCATGGGGGTCGCAAGAGTCGGACACAACATCGCGACGAAACCACCCCTACGCCTAACTTTAGTAGATTCTGGGAGTGGTTTAGTCGCTAAGTTGTGTCCAACTCTTTCAACCCCCATGGGTGTAGCCTGCCAGGCTCCTCTGTTCACAGGATTTCCCAGGCAAGAACACTGGAGTGGGTTGCCACTTCCTACTCCGGATCATCTCAATCCAGGAACTGAACCCGAGTCTCCTGCTTTGAAGGCGGACTCCTTCACTGCAGGCGGATTCTTTACCAACTGAGCTACAAGGGAAGTCCAATCTTAGTAGATTCTATTGAATACTAAACAGTTTTCTAAATTGATTGCTCTAATTTGCAATTCTACCAGCAATGTTTGAGCTTTCCACTTGCACGATGTTCTTGCTAAAGACTTACATTGTAGTCTTTAAAAATTTTAAATCTGTGGGTATGTAGGGTTGTCTCCTTTGGTTTTCTTTTGTCTTCCCCTGATAAATAATGATACTGATTCTCTTTTTAGCTTTTATTGCCCATTTAAAGTTGGGTTTTTCTGTCATTTTATTATAGATTGGGGGAATTACTTTTATATTCTGGACCCAAGTCTGTTGTGGGGATATATGTGTAATAAATCTACCAGTCTGTGTCTTACCTTTTCAGTCTTAATGATGGTCCCATAAATGGATGTTCTTAATTTTGATGAAGTCAGATCCATTTGTTTTCCATGGCTGCTGTAACAAATTGCCACAAACGTAGTGGCTAAAACCACATGTTTCTTATCATTTAGTCCTGTACATCAGAAGTCTGACGGGTTCCACTGGGCTAAAATCAAGGTATCAGCAGGGCTGTCCCCATTCTGAGGACTCTAGGGACAATTCATTTCCTAGCTTTTTCCAGCTTCTAGGAATATAGCTTCTGCATTTCTTGATTTGTGTTCCCATCTTCCACCTTAAACCCAGGAACACTGAAGCAACTTAATTCCATCTCAACCTTAATTCCCTTTTAAAATGCAATCTAAAACACACAGATTCTGGGGACTAGGATATGGACATCTTTTGGGGGCTATTAGTCATATTTAATAGTATTTAATAATGACACAGCGTGTTTAATAATATTTTGTTTTTATGGTTAGAGTTTTTTCCCTTAAATCTCTGACTGTACCAATGATATAAAGATATATTCTCCTATGTTTCATCCAGAAGCTTGATTATCTTAGCTTTCAAGTTTTGGTCTATGATTTCTGGTGGTGGTGGTTTAGTTGCTCAGTCATGTTTGACTCTGTGACCCCATGGACTATAGCCCGCCAGGCTCCTCTGTCCATGGTATTTCCCAGGAAAGAATACTGGAGTGGGTTACCATTTCCTTCTCCAGGGGATCTTTCCAACCCAGGGATTGAACCCAAGTCTCCTGCTTGACAGTGGAGTCTTTATCACTGAGCCACCTGAGAAGACCTCTTTGGTCTATATCAAGTTTATTTTGTGTTTGGTATGAGATAAAGGGCTTATTCCCCTCATGAATATTCGATTGGCTCCAAACCATTTATTGGAAGATCTTTTTTTTTTTTCCCTTAACTGAATTGTACTGCTGTGTTGTTGTTCAAGTCACTCCATGAAGATGGGTCTCTGTTTGGAATCTCTTCTGTTACTTACTGTATTAGTTTTCTACTGTGTAGAAAGTTTTAGTTTTCTAATAAAACTAATACTAAAACTGTATTAGTTTTCTACTGTGTTAGGTACTAACACAGTGTCACAAATAGCTGGCTTGAGTCAAAAGAAGCGTCTTACCTGTCATTTGTGGAGGCAAGATGTCTGAAATCAGATGCTGGCAAGATCAAGATCCTCTGAACTCTCTATGGGAGAATCCTTCCTTGCTTCTTCCAGCATCCGGTGGCTCCATATGTTTCTTGGCATAGAGCATGTGACTCTAATCTCTGCTTTCTCCCCCAGGTGCCCAAGTCTCAAATTTTCCTCTGCTTTTCTCTTATTAGAATGCCTGTCATTGGATTTAGGGCCCACCTTAATTTGGTGGCTCAGAGGATGAAGCGTCTACCTATAACTCAGAAGACCCGGGTTCAATCCCTGGGTCGGGAAGATCCCCTGGAGAAGGAAATGGCAACCCACTCCAGTGTTCTTGCTTGGAGAATCCCATGGATGGAGGAGCCTGGTGGGCTACAGTCCATGGGGTCGAAAAGAGTGAGACATGACTGAGCGACTTCACTTTAATTTAATTATATCTAGGATCTAATCAGATCTATTTTTCCAAATGAGGTCATTTTCACAGGTTCTAGAGGTTAGAACATAGACATATCCTTTCAAGGCCACCATTCAACCCACTGCATTTTTGTTTCATTGGTCTATTTATTGATTCTCAAGCTAATACCCAATGTGAGCATGATCACTCACACAGGCCTGTCTGACTCTGTGACCCCATGGACTGTAGCCTGCCTGGCTTCTCTGTTCATGGGATTGTCCAGGCAAGAATACTGAAGTGGGCTGCCATTTCCTCTTCCAGGGGATCTTCCTGACCCAGGGATTGAACCCACATCTCCTGCATTGACAGGTGGATTTTTAAATAATATCTAGTGTTAATTACTATAGCTTGATAGTAAGTCATGAAATTGAATTATATAAAATTTTAAACTTCATGCTTCTTCATTATTATCTTGGTTATGTTAGGTCCTTTAACTATGTGTCTTAGAATTATCTATTTCCACAATAAAACCTACTGGGATTTTAATTGGCATTATACTGAATCTAGAAGTCAATTTGTGGTTAATTAAGATTTTGATAATGCTGAGTCTATTGTGGTATGTATGGCCATTTATTTAGGTCTTATAAAAAAACCTATCATCAATATTTTATCATTTTCATTGTCTTGTTTAACTTG
>SJYQ01017975.1:100011-113754 GCA_006410935.1 Redunca redunca
CACCACTTGTTAAAGAGATTGTCTTTACTCCATTGTATATTTTTGCCTCCTTTATCAAAGATAAGGTGTCCATAGGTGTGTGGGTTTATCTCTGGGCTTTCTATTTTGTTCCATTGATCTATATTTCTGTCTTTGTGCCAGTACCATACTGTCTTGATGACTGTGGCTTTGTAGTAGAGCTTGAAGTCAGGCAAGTTGATTCCTCCAGCTCCATTCTTCTTTCTCAAGATTGCTTTGGCTATTCGAGGTTTTTTGTATTTCCATATAAATCTTGAAATTATTTGTTCTAGTTCTGTGAAAAATACCGCTGGTAGTTTGATAGGAATTGCATTGAACTTGTAGATTGCTTTGGGTAGTATATTCATTTTCACAATATTAATTCTTCCGATCCATGAACATGGAATATTTCTCCATCTATTAGTGTCCTCTTTGATTTCTTTCTTCAGTGTTTTATAGTTTTCTATATATAGGTCTTTGGTTTCTTTAGGTAGATATATTCCTAGGTATTTTATTCTTTTCGTTGCAATGGTGAATGGAATTGTTTCCTTAATTTCTTTCCCTTGGTATCTTGACCCAACTTCCTTGATGGGTCAGATGGTAAAGCGTTTGCCTACAGTGTGGGAGAGCCGGGTTCAATCCCTGGGTCGGGAAGATCTCCTGGAGAAGGGAATGGCAACCCACTCCAGTGTTCTTGGAGAAGGCAATGACACCCCACTCCAGCACTCTTGCCTGGAAAATCCTGAGGACAGAGGAGGCTTGTGGGCTGCAGTCCATGGTGTTGCTAGAGTTGGACACGACTGAGCAACTTCTCTTTGCATGAAATATTCCCTTGGTATCTCTACTTTTCTTGAAGAGATCTGTAGTCTTTCCCATTCTATTGTTTTCCTCTATTTCTTTGCATTGATTCTCTTTGATAATATTTTATTAATGATTTTTGTATCTACCTTCATGAGAGATATTGGCCTATACTTATCTTTTTTTTTGAATGCAACTTTATTTTGCCAACTTTGTTAAATAGGATGGGAAACATTCTCTCTTTCCTTAATATCTGAGGAAATTTGTGTGAGTTCTCCTGAAATGTTGGTAATAATTCTGGGCCCAGAGTAGTCTTTGTGAGAAGGTTTTAAACTACAGATTAAGTCTAATCAAGTTCAATTTATATAAAGCATATCTATGGCCACACAGCATATATATTTACATTTTCATACTGTTTCCTTAAACTTTTGATACATCTTGATATGTTCCAAATCGTGCATTTATGTTTGGACTGTTTCTATCAGGTATCTGAATGGCCTGTGTGTGCGTGCTCAGTGTCTTCAGTCGTGTTGGACTCCTTGCAACCCCATGGTCTGCAGCCCACCAGGCTTCCGTCCATTGGCTTCTCCAGGCAAGAATACCGGAGTGGGTTGCCATGCCCTCCTCCAAGGGATCTTCCCAATCCAGGGATTGAACCCGTGTCTCTTATGTCTCCTGCATTGGCAGGCAGGTTCTTTACCTTGTGAGTCGCTCAGTCTTGTCTGACTCTTTGGAATCCCATGGACTGCAGCCTGCCAGGCTCCTCTGTCCATGGAATTCTCCAGGCAAGAATACTGGAGTGGGTTGCCACTTCCTTCTCCAAAGAGCCAAAGTAGGTCTGATAAGAAAAAGAAATATTTTCTCAACATGTGTGAGTAGATTAGTTAAAGAAACCAGTGCTCTTGTATGCCTACTGGGTGTCAAGAATTTTGCTAGTTTGTGGTACTACCAGCTGCTTGAAATAGAGTGAAGCCCACAGAGACTTAAGCAAATAAATGATAGGACACTGTCACACACAGGAGACATTTATTAACCCTGCACAGCTGGGAGGACATCACAGAGGAGTTAATGTTTGGGCTGGACATTGAAGGCCAAATAAGATTTCACCAGCCACAGAAGAAAGGAAGAACTAGGCAGATGATGGGTTATATGCAAAGGCACAGCTGTGGGAAAAAGTAAGATGTGAAAAGGAAGGATGAACTTGTAGTCATCGGGGAATAGAGTCTGGGGAGGACAGTGGTAAGAATTATTGCTTTAAAGAAATTTCAGAACCTTGGGGAAGGATCATTCTTTGCCATAATAATAAGTTGAATTCTTTTCGTTTAGGCAGGTTACAGCCACCAAAGGATTCTAAGCAATGAACTGACCTAATTAGAGCTGTCCAATGCCAGTTATTCTGGCAGTGGGGTGGAAGATATATTTGAGAAGGCAGAGACTGGAGGAAGATAAAAACAGATGGTGTACAACTAAACACAATGAAAATTTCTTTGTACAAATATCAAGGAATAGTTTGTTTCTCTAAAGTTATATGAGAACTGAGAATTCAGCACTCAAGTTCTTTTTACAGTGGAATACACAAACATTCTTGTTTATATAACTTCTATGGAGTTGATTCATTTTTATAGCAGGCTTGGAAAGACATCACTGTTTATATTATAACAGCCAATGCTCAGTCAGAGAAGCAGAACCACGATGAGCGCTATGAGATCAGGGGTCTATTAAAGGAGCTCTTATTTAGTCGATAAGTCATGTCTGACTCTTTGGGACCCAGTGGACTATAACCTGCCAGGCTCCCCTGTTCGTGGATTTCGCAAGCATGAGTACTGGAGTGAGTAGCCATTTCCTTCTGCAAGGGGTCTTCCCAAACCCAAGGATCAAACCCACAACTCCTGCACTGCAGGGGGATTCTTTACTGCTGAGTCACCAGGGAAGCCCATAAAAGGAACTGGATCTTATTAGTTGTGGGAAAAGCTAAGTAAGTGAAGAGAAGGGGAAAATGGATGATGAGGGTCACAGGCAGTAGCTAGCCTCCCTGAAATTCTGGTGCCCATGGACAAATAAGAATGGGTTGGAGTTGCTGAAAAGATGCGTCCAGCCACTGTGTCACCTTTAAGAAGCTGCGCAGATGTCTTTCTCCTCAAGAAAGAAGCTTTCCTGTGGGTAGCTGCCACCTGAATGAGTTTCAGCAGAACGTCAGTGGCCCTGGGGTTATTATTGTTCAGCAGGGTCAGTGACTGGGGAGAAGATATGTAATGTGGAGCAGATGAGAGTGAGGCCAAGCTGAGGTCTGCTGGGCAACCCTGCCTTCGACTGCAAAGTGACTTTTGAAGAACGAGTTTTATCAATCTCACTTTGCTCCAGAATCACTCAGATGTTCCCCTTTTGGTCAGCTCTAACCTGGAACAAGACATGAAAGACAGTTTGGGGAAATGTAGTTTCTAACCCTAACCATGTTAATCATAGAGCAAGTATTACATATGACATTTAAATATGGGATATAAGAAGATATATGACATGGGATGTATGATTTACCAAGCCTTAGGTAACACTTGTTATATGAAAATATATGTCAAATATTTAGTTTGAGACTTGATACATAGCAAGTGCTCAATGAATGCCATGATTATCCTGGACTCATCTCTATTTTTTTTTAAATTTAAAATATTTATTTATTTATTGGCTGCCCTGGGTCTTTGTTGCTATGCGGGCTCTCTCTAGTTGCAGTGGGTGGGTTACTCTAACTGTGATGTGTGGGTTTCTCATTATAGTGGCTTCTCTCGAGGAGCACAGGCTCTAGGTCATGCGGGCTCAGTAACTGAGGTTCTGGGCTTCATTGCTCTGTGGCATGTGGGATCTTCCTAGACCAAGGACTGAACCTATGTCCCCTACATTGGCAAGGGGATTCTTAACCACTGGACCACCAGGGAAGTCTTCAAACTTATTTTTAAAGTGTCCTGCACAAAGCAACAGCAAACATATTGTGGTGTCAGTGATTGTGTTGGATAAGTATAAACTTGAAAAAGAGAGTCCAGCCTTAGCAGGTCCTCTTTGTTGCCCATTGCAGCATTCTTATCTTTTCTTTATTACCAACAAAATGCAGATTTGTGCTCTGCATTGAACCCCTGAGGTCTGTTTGTGACGAAAGTCACAATGAGACAAAAATCCTTGTTCCTGGTGGGCTTTCCCAAACAGCCTCTAAAAAGGCCAGCAGAATCAGGCTCTTTGATTTTCCACTTTTTCTCTTCTGCCTGGAACCCAGACATAGAGTGGTTCTTCCTGTGACCATGAACAGTCACACACATGCTCAGGATGGCTGAGCATAATGACAGAATAAACCTAAATAAGGGTGGGGTGGCCCCTGAGGACCTGCTTTTTTAAAGACTTCTCACATGGTGTTGTTGCTTCTGCTGTTTTGTGGACCTACTTTTAATTATTTACTTTTTAAAAAAGTCAAGTTTGTTGGAATATAATTACAGGTAATAAACTATGTCTACCTCAAGTTAACAATTAGATGAATTTTGACAGTTGTATATACTCATGAAACCACTATCACATGTAAAAGAGTTGCTCATTCCCCTAAGATAATTTTCTTTAAACAGTAATCATTCCAAAAGCAAATCTAAGCTGAGTACATAAGAGATTTCCCCCTCCCCACTCTTTCTTCTTTTCCCCCTCTTTCTCTTTGACCTTTATTGTGGGTAACAGTGAGGTCATAAAACCAATACATGACTATGTAGTTAATGGTGAGGCATGCTATTTACATATTTAGGTTGTGTGAAGAACAGGGAAGTCTCCTAAACTATTGGTAAAAATGTAAATTGGTATAGAGAAAAACAGTAAATGGAGAACAGTATGGAAATTCCTTAAAAAACTAAAAATAGAGCTACCTTATGGTTCAGCAATCCAGTCCTGGCCATATATCCAGAGAAAATCATAATTCAAAAAGATTCATGCACCTCAGTGTTCATTGCAGCTTTATTTACAATAGCAAGGACATGGAAGCAACTTAAATGTCCATTGACAGAGGAATGGATAAAGAAGATGTAGTATGTATATATGATGGAATATTACTCAGCCATAAGAAGAACAAAATAATGCCTTTTGCAGCAACATGGTTAAACTGAGAGACTGTCATACTGTGTGAAGTAAATCAGACAGAGAAGGAGAAATATCACATGATATTGCTTATATATGGAACCTAAAAACTGTACACTGTTTACAAAACAGAAATAGAATCACAGATGTGGAAAACAAATTTGTGGTTACTATTGGGGAAAGGAGGGGCAGGGATAGATTGGGAGATTGGGATTGACATATACATATTACTATACGTAAAATAGATAACTAATAAGAACCTACCGTAATTGCACAGAGAACTCTACTCAGTACTCTCTAATGACCTACTTGGGGATAAAATCTAAAAAAGAGTGGATATGTGTATATGTATAACTGATTCACTCTGCTGTACACCTGAAGCACTGCATTGTAAATCAGCTATTTCAGTTAAAAATTAATTTAAAATGGACTTACTTAAAATTTTATTTTTATACAGTTTTAAAGGTTAATTTCTCTTTACAGTTATTACAAAATATTGACTATATTCCCCAAGTTGTACACTACACCCTTGAGCCTATCTTACACCCAGTGCTTGTATCCCCCAACCCCCCATTTTTATATACCCCTCCCAACAGGTAACCACTAACTTGTTCTCTGTATCTGCGAGTCTGCTTCTTTTATGTTATATCACACATGAAAAACTAATGCTTTTCTCCCTTTTCACTCTAGTGTCTATTTATGGTGAACAATTGCCAGCTTGCAATAGAGAGGAGCATCCCATTTGTAATAAAATCCATGGATAATTCCTAAATATAATATTAAATTAAAGGGTAACACCTAACAGTTTAAAATACCCAAGCACTAGAGAATAAAAGGGGTGAATAGGAAATAAGGAAGTCTGAGAAATGCGTGTTATTTTTGGATTAATTGAGCACTGGCTACATGTTGCATTGGCTGAGGATCAAGTAAATAAAGACATCTTTGACAATGTTATTACTTTTTTTTTGCCTCCTGTTTTGCCTGCTTTTCAGTCCACCCATAACACTGCTTTCCATGTTATTTAATAAAATAACATTAAGAATTTGGTCCAATTAGCAATAAAGAGAGACCCTGGTGTATCCAAATGACATTTTTTTTTGTCTGTTAGTACTCTAGTGTAGTCCTGCATATGTGTTCTGCCCCACTGGTTCATATGGTTAGGTGAAGTTTCATCCACCTGATATATCTTTTGTATCCTAAGCGGGGTCTAGGATGTGCTCCTAGTAGGGTCTGGAAGTACTATCCAAGACTCCATGGCTGTCTTTGCAGCCCCTTTGGTACAGCAGATTCAATGGGATGCAATGGTTGCTGCTGCTATCCATGATTCTCACCTGACCCAGGCTTCTACAGAAACTAAAAGCCAAGGGTCCAAGTGACTCATCACATTCTCTGTGATGCTTGCAGAGGTACTTCAAGTCTTCCCCATGATATGGGAGGAGTTGAAGCAGTGTTTTGTCTTACCTGGATCTTCAAGAGAAAAGAAAGAAAAGTTTTTTTTTTTTAAAAATTTATTTGGCTGCACTAGGTCTTAGTTGTAGCACCCTAAATCTTCCATCTTGGCTGTGGCATGTGGGATCTTTAGATGCAGCATGTGGGATCTAGTTCCCTGACCAGGAATTGAACCCACTCCCCTGGTGTTGTGAGCACGAAGTCTTACCGCCAGGGAAGTCCTGAAAGAAAAGTCTTGTTTTGTAGCATTTACTGGTTTAAAGCCATCAATTTGAAAATGTGTATAATCAACTTTTCAACATACCACTGGGTTAGATGGAAATTGTTGTTCAGTCTCTCAGTCGAGTCTGGCTCTTCATGACCCTATGTACTGCAGCATGCCAGGGTTCCCTGTCCTTCACCATCTCCTGAAGCTTGCTCAAATTCATGTCACTGAGTCGGTGATGCCATCCAACCATCTCATCCTCTGTTGTCCCCTTCTCCTCCTGCCTTCAGTCTTTCCCAGCATCAGGGTCTTTTCCAATGAGTCAGCTCTTTGCATCAGGTGGCCAAAGTATCGGAGCTTCAGCTTCAGCATCAGTCCTTGCAATGAATATTCAGGACTGATTTCTTTTAGGATTGACTGGTTGAATCTCTTTGCAGTCCAGTGGATTCTCAAGAGTCTTCTCCAGCACCACAGTTCAAAACCATCAAAATGAAATGGATTGAAAAAAAAGCTAAGAATCAACCCCAAGTTTTGCCTACTATGTTTTAATCGAAATTAGGAACTTAGCAATAGTATGCAATGCATTTCAAATGTCATCTTTTGATTTAAAACATCATCCTAGGCCAGTCAATACAAGAACTGAAGGTTGAAATTGAGAAAAATCTCCTTAAATGTGTCTTTCAGATTTGTCTCAGACAAGTACTTATCTCTAAAAACTAATTTTTCACTTCCTTTCTTTCTTGAAGCCAAATTTTACCATAATCTTTATGTTCAGCCTCAATAGAAACATTTCACCTTCCAGCCAATGTTTGGACACAAAACTTTCAGATACCATATCCATGGTGATGCAGGGAGAGATGAGGATTGGGTGCAGGAGAGCATTTCTTACTTTATATAAATTCAATGGAAACTCTTAAACTGCATAAAATTTAGATTTAGATGAATGAATCTAATCAATAGAATTTTGTACATATTTTAAACAGAAGGAAAGGCTGCAGCTGTAGTAGCGGAGTAGTAGGTAACATTTTGGATGTGGTAAAACTAGTGATAAATTTTATCTCATAAATTTTATCACATCTTATAAAACTAAAAGGTAAATTTTTTAATTTAACAGCTGTGCTCACCATGAGGAGTAGAAGGACATTTTGTCATAGTTTTCTGCTCCAAATGAAGAAATATTTTGTCATTTGCTTTGAAATACATATAATCATTTTTGTCCTGAGTAAATAACTTTCTAGAAATTGATAAACAAGCATAAAAATGTAAACTTTATTAAAAAGCAAAATTTCATTTATTAGTAAACCTACTTTCATAAAAGAGAAATCAAAAGATGCAGACCAGGAGAAAGAACCTAAAATTGGTGCATATACTTTATGACACTTTAATGCATTGGTATTTTTTTGTTACCCAAATTTTTCCTTTAAAATATATCATATGATTTCAGCTGAGTTTACAGTAATTAATTATGTGGGTGTGCAAATGTGCTACATTGCTTCAGTTGTGTCTGACTCTTTGAAACCCTATGGACTGTAGCCTGCCAAGTTCCTCTGTCCATGGAATTCTCCAGGTAAGAACACTGAAGTGGGTTGCCATTTCTGTCTCCATCTGTGGGTATACCCTAACTTACCAGTCTCTTTTGATGAATCTTTATATTGTTACAAATTTTTCTATTACATGCTGTAATATCTTAATGACTACCATCTTTATAGATTAATTTTCTTCATATTTTAATATGTATTTTCATGAAAAATGCATCTAAAATTATTTCTTTTAGTATATGGAGGTAGAATAACTGGATCAAAGTTAAGAAATATTACTGGAATTATTTCCTTAAAAAATAGATGTGGAATTTTAGGTCAAAAGTCAAACATGATATCCTGATTTCTTAAACATATCACCAATTATTTTTCCAAAACTTTGGATCAACTTTTATGACTATCAAGAGCTTATCACACGTGATGCAACACACGTCTCAACCACCATTTCTTTTTACACATTTTCCCAATATTACAAGCAAAATAAAATTACTTCTCTTAATTTTTGTGTTAGGAATAAGTTTTTTACAGTGTTGTTAGCTATTGGGTCTTTTTAGTGTTAAGTAGGATATATTTGTTGGGCTTCCCTGACGGTTCAGATGGTTGAGAATCCACCTGTAATGCAGCAGACCTGGAACCAATCCCTGGGTTGGGAAGATCCCCTAAAGAAGGAAATGGCTACCTACTCCAGTATTCTTGCCTGGAGAATTCCACGGACAGAGAAGCCTGGTGGAGTTTCAAAAAGCTGTACATGACTTTGTGATTAACATACACAGGATGTATTTTTTACCTGCTTCCCAGGTGGTTCAATAGTAAAGAATCTGTCTGCCAGGAGCTGCAGAGGACATGGGTTTGATCTTTGGGTCAGAAAGGTTCCCTGGAGAAGAAATGGCAACCTCTCCAGTATTTTTGCCTGGGAAATCCCATGAAAAGACAAGCCTGGAGGGCTACAGTCCATGGGGTTGCAAAAGAGCCAGACACGGCTTAGTGACTGAGCATGCACAATTTATTACTCACTACAACCTTAAAATTATTACAGATTTAGCCACTTAACACAATACAAATTTATGATCTCACAGTTCTGTAGTTCAGGAGTCTGGTGAGCTCAGCTGGTTCCTCTGGCCCGGGTGTCACAGGCTGAGATCAAGCTGTTGGCAAGCTAGACTCTTATCTGGAGGCTCTGAGGGCAAGTCGGTTTCCAAGCTCATCCAGGCTGTTGACAGAATTCAGTTATTTGGGCTGCTGGCCTGAGGTCTCTGTTTCCTTGCTGGCTGTTGGCCAGGAGTCTCTCTCAGATCCTTAAGACTGCCAGAATTCTTCCTCATGTTGACTCTCCATCTTTAAGACAGCAACTTCCTGTCAAGTCCTCTTCATGCCTTGAATCTCTTTGAATTTTCTTGCTCCATCTCTTCTTCCTCCAGAAAGTTCTCTGCTTTTAAGGGTTCATATGATTAGATTAGACTTGCTTGGATAGGAAATGCCAGGCTAATCTCCCTGTTTTAAATCTGTGAGCTTAATTAGAGTTGCAAACCCCTTTTTGCCATGTAAAGAGTGTTAGTTAGTATTCTTCAGACAGAAAAGCAATAGTGTGTGGGTATNTAGTGTGTGTGTATATATATATGTGTGTGTATATATATATATATATATATATATATATATATAATTGTTACTCAGTTACTAAGTCATGTCCAGCTCTTTGCTACCCCATGGACTGTATCATGCTGGGCTCCTCTGTCCTCCACTGTCTCCCTGAGTTTGTTCAAATTCATGTCCATTGAGTCGGTGATGCCATCTAACCATATCATATTCTCTTACCCCCCTTCTCCTTTTGCCTTCAATCTTTCCCAGCATCAGGGTCTTTTCCAATGAACCAGCTCCTTGCATCCAATGCCCAAAGTATTGGAGCTTCAGCTTCAATATCTATATCTGTATTTTAATCTACATATATGTATATATACACCAGAATCCTAAAAACCAGGAAAGCTGATGGTGTAAATCCCAGTCCTATAGCATCAGTCAGTGAAGCAGAAAAAAGAAGCAAATTCCTTCTTCCTCTACCGTTGATGTTTTATTCCAGCCTTCAATGGATTACATGATGCCCATCCATGTTGAGGAGGGAATCTACTTTACTGATTCTATCCATTCAAAGGCTAATCTCATCCAGGAATTCCCGTTACATACACAAAAATAATGTTTAATCTGGACACTCCATGACCAGTCAAGGTGACACATGAAAATAACCATCACATTAGGTAATGTATTTACTGGTTCTAGTAAATACTTTAGTTAGATACTCTAGTATTTACTCTAGTCAGTGTGTCGGGCTTTGGGGGCCCTTTCTGCCTATCATACTATATAAGGCCTCTACCATTTGGTTTGTTTACTGCATTCTGCAATTCTAAAGAAGGAATATGACCTTTTTGTCTATTGGAACTGAGGAGGAGTCTTCACAAATATCTATGATAAGAATTATTTACTATTTATACTGAAACCTGAAACTGCCATGTGAAATGTGTGCTGCCATGGACTCTTTGTGAACCCAGGGACTATAGCCCACCAGGCTCCTCTGTTCATGGAACTTTCCAGGCAAGAATACTGGAATGGGTTGCCATTTCCTACTCCAAGGGGATCTTCCTGACCCAGGGATCGAACCCACGTCTCCTGCACTGGCAGGCAGATTCTTTACCACTATGCCACCTGGGAAGCCCACTACTTATATATTATTTACTTATAAATGAACATGTTCAAACATATTCAAAAGTAGAGTGAAGAGTGCACAGAAATACCTGTACTGATCATCCAAATTCAGCAATGATAAGTAGTTTGCCAGTGTTGATACATCTAAATTTTCACACCCTGACTTTTTAAAAGTAAAAACATTTTGGAATATCTATTATGTAGTTAAGGGCAGAATCATATAGTCCTGGCCAGAAGTACAGAATGAGAGAATAACTTGAGATTGACTTTTTGTTTTGATGTATCTTTTGATGGAAGAAAATCTTTTATTTTTGAAGACTAATTTAAGTATCATTTTGGGGGGAATTGCAGTAGTTTCATATAATACAAATTAAAGAACAAAAGGTCAATAGTTTAACAAAGTTAAAAGAATGCTAGTGCTTTCCTCTCATTAAGTGGATAGAAAGTAACCTTGGGAGGTATTAAAGTTGTGTCTACTTTATATAATCACCATTATGATTCACCAATATTTAGTAATGATTGTCTCACAATATAGGAATCTCTTATTTTATTCTTGTGTCTATACATAAGGGAAAGCTGAAAGAAAGAGAATGGGAGGGTCAGATTTTCTCAGGGAATTGAAGAAATGAAGCCTAAATTGCACAACATTTCTGCTTTATTTCCTCTTTTGATGGCAAGTCTTGGGTATTTGCAGGGTAAGTTATAATAGAACTTAAGAAGTTAAGTTCTTATAATAGTTACTTAAGAATATATTTTATTATCATTACATGAGTAGTTGCCATCATTGGGCAATATGGAGGTATAAATAGACCAAAATCCACGGATAATCCAAAAATAACATTTCTGTATTTGCAATGTGTTTTCATATCATATTTAACTGAACATGTGCTGATGTTCTGGGAATTTAGTTGGAACGGAATAATAAAGTACA
Source organism: Redunca redunca (assembly GCA_006410935.1). Classification (NCBI taxonomy): domain Eukaryota; kingdom Metazoa; phylum Chordata; class Mammalia; order Artiodactyla; family Bovidae; genus Redunca; species Redunca redunca. The sequence continues at coordinate 111,719 of SJYQ01017975.1, forward strand.
CCATAAAAATCTGGCTTCAGTCTGTGGACACCTGGCTCTGAGACTAGAGGAAGGAGTTCCTCTTTCCAAGTGTTACAGTAAAGAGAAAAATCATAACCGTTTAATTAAAAAAAAACTTCTTTATGTAAATATTTTTCAGATTAAACTACATGTAAAAGTCGAAAAATGTCGGACACGACTGAGTGACTAAGCACACATACACAAAGTATTGTTTACAGACTCATCTTCAAATTTATCATGTGACCACACTGCATTATCTCTTTTTCCCCCCTGAGTACTTAAAGTCTTTTTTTTTTTCTTTTTTACAGTAGGTCCTTTTTGGTTATCTACTTAAAATATCACAATGTATACACGGCCATCCTGAACTCCTAGTCTATGCTTCCCCCCACCCTCTCCCCATGGTAACTGTAGGTTCATTCTCTAAGTCTGTGGGTCTGTTTATGTTTGGTAAATAAATTCATTTTCATCATTTCTTTTTAGATTCCATATATAAGGGATGTTATACAGTATTTCTCCTTCTGCGCCTGACTCACTTCACTCAATATGTCACTCTGTAGGTCCATCCATGTTGCTGCAAATGGCATTATTTCATTCTTTTTAATGACTGAGTAATAATGGAATATTATCACATCCTCTTTATCCATTCCTCTGTCAATGGACATTTAGGTTGCTTCTGTATCTTAGCTATTATAAACAGGGCTGCAATGAACATTGGGGTGTTTACATCCTTTTAAACCATGTTTTTCTCCAGATATATGCCCAGGAGTAGGATTTCTGGGTCATATGGTGGCTCTATTTTTAGTTTTTTAAGGAGTCTCCACACTGTTCTTCATAGTGACTATACCGATTTACATTCTCACCAATAGTTTAGAAGTTTCCTTTTCTCCACACACTCTTCACCGTTTATTGTTTGCAGTTTTTGAGGATGACCTCTCTAAGTAGGAGCTTTCCTGGTGGCTCGGATGGTTAAGAGTCTGTCTGCAATGTGGGAGACCCAGGTTTGATCCCTGGGTTGGGAAGATCTCTTGAAGAAGGAAATGGCAACCCATTCCAGTATTCTTGCCTGAAAAATCCCATGAACGAAAGAGCCTGGAGGGGTACAGTCCATGGGGTCACAAAGAGTTGGACACTACTGAGCAACTAACACACACAAAGACACACACACACACACACACACACACACATTCTCTCTCTCTAATTAGTGTGAGGTGATATCTCATTGTAGTTTTGATTTGCATTTTTCTAATAGGTAGTATTGTTGACAATCTTGGCCATCTGTATTACACTGATTATCTCATTCCTTCCCACTCACTCAGTTTTAGAGAATGATGCATTCTTCTACAAAATGGAACACTCATGCTGTTAATTCCAAGTTTTCTCATCTCCTCTGGAATCATGCTTCGTTAAGTATCACTTCTTTTGTCTTTATCCAGCTTTTTAATATTTTCAACCACTCTAATTTCACCATGACTTACAAATATGATTAATTTCTATCTGAGAAACCCAATCTCCCTACTTCTTTTCCCCCTTTCCCTACTTCTGTTTTTCTTTAAAATTTTTTTTTAATTTTTACTTTATTTTGCTTTACAATACTGTATTGGTTTTGCCATGCACTGACATGAATCAGCCACGGGTGTACATGAGTTCCCAATCCTGAACCCCCCTCCCACCTTCCACCCCATATCATCTCTCTGGATCATTCCTGTGCACCATCCCCAAGCATCCTGTATCCTGTATCAAACATAGACTGGCAATTCGTTTCTCACATGATAGTATACATGTTTCAATGCCATTCTCCCAAATCATCCCACCCTCTCCCGCTCCTAGAGTCTAAAAGTCCGTGCTATACATCTGTGTCTCTTTTGCTGTCTCGCATAGAGGGTTATCATTACCATCTTTCTAAATTCCATGTATATGTGTTAGTATACTGTATTGGTGTTTTCTTTCTGGCTTACTTCACTCTATATAATAGGCTCCAGTTTCATCCCCCTCATTAGAATTGATTCAAATGTATTCTTTTTAATGGCTGAGTAATA
>SJYQ01017975.1:120716-138733 GCA_006410935.1 Redunca redunca
AGAGTCTTCTGTCAAATGAGATGTAGGCTGAATAAAAAATTTCTGTGTAGAACAAAATCTTTTTGTGTTAAAAGTAATTCACAACTCATATTTTAATTTTTGACCTTTTCTCTATTTGTTGCAAAGCATTCTCAAGCTTATGGATCATTCTTAAACTCGTGGATGTCAAATATTGTGCTAAAATTCTTTCTTGGATGATAATTACAGTGGCTTTAAAAACCATTTATTGCTTTGGTTTTCTTTATTATTGTGAAACCAATGAAAAGCATCAGAAGTTTGGGTTATTGGTTGTCCACACAAAATACAATAGACTTGGTGGCTTAGACAACAGAAATTTGTTTTCTCACAGTTTGAAGTTCAAGGATAAAGTATGGATCAAGTCTGTTTTGAAGAGAGAGCTTGTAGATATGTGCTCACATAACTTTCCTTGGAGCTTTCCTAGGGAGAGATCTCTCTCTTTTCCTCTTAAAGGGCAGTTAATCCTTTCATGTGTACCTACTAAGTCACTTCAGTCATGTCCGACTCTTTGTGACCCCATTGACTGTAGCCTCCCTGGCTCCTCTCTCCAAGGGATTCTACAGGCAAGAATACTGGAGTGGGTTGCCAAGTCATTCTCCAGGGGATCTTCCTGACCCAGGGACTGAACTCACGTCTGTTACATCTCCTGCCTTGGCAGGCAGGTTCTTTACCACTAATGACACCTTGGAAACCCAATCCTACCATATCAGGACTCTACTCTTATAAGCTCATTTAACCGAGTGGTCACATACAGTTGTGAGAGCTGGACTGTAAAGAAGGCAGAAAGCCAAAGAATTTATGCCTTTGAACTGTGGTTCTGAAGAAGACTCCTGAAAGTCCCTTGGACAGCAAGGAGATCAAATCAGTCAGTCTTTAGGGAGATCAACCCTGACTATTCACTGATGCTAAAACTGAAGCTCCAGTATTTTGGTCATCTGATGTGAACAGATGACTCATTGGAAAAGTCCCTGATGCTGGGAAAGATTGAGGGCAGAAGGAGAAGAGGGTGGCAGAGGATGAGATGGCTGGACATCATCACTGATGCAATGAACATGAACTTAGGCAAACTCCAGGAAATAGTGAGGGACAGAGAGGCCTGGTGAGTTGCAGGGGTAGCAAAGAGTCAGATATGACTGGGAGACTGAACAAAAGCAACAACCTTCTAGAAGCCCCATTGCCAAAAACAATCACATAAGGGGTTAGGACTTATGAATTTGAGGGGGACACAGTTCATTCCATTGCCCCAATATAGTGCCAGTTGTAACTATAGCAATATTTCTAGTAGTTTAGTATTCTGCACCATGCTTCAGTGTATCCAATCAACCTTTACAGAGCATGTACTCTGTACCTGACACCATGCTATATTTGGAGTGTCATAATGTATGGATGTGACAGTTGGACTGTGAAGAAAGCTGAGTGCTGAAGAATTGATGCTTTTGAACTGTGGTGTTGAAGACTCTTGAGAGTCCCTTGGACTGCAAAGAGATCCAACCAGTCCATTCTGAAGGAGATCAGCCCTGGGATTTCTTTGGAGGGAATGATGAGGAAGCTGAAACTCCAGTACTTTGGCCACCTCATGCGAAGTGTTGACTCATTGGAAAAGACTCTGATGCTGGGAGGGATTGGGGGCAGGAGGAGAAGGGTACAACCCAGGATGAGATGGCTGGATGGCATTACTGACTCGATGGACGTGAGTCTGAGTGAACTCCGGGAGATGGTGATGGACAGGGAGGCCTGGTGTGCTGTGATTCATGGGGTTGCAAAGAGTTGGACATGACTGAGTGACTGAACTGAACTGAACTGAAAGATGAATCAAACAGTCTTCTGCCTATAAACTTACAGTCTAATGGGTGAAATTGATGTGTACACCCACAAACATCATAATACACTGTGAGAAGCAAATAGAAATGTGCATTAGATAATTGATTGAAAATGTCTCTCTACACTAGATTTCCCATCAATATATCTTAACTCATAGTATATACATATTTTTTACATAGTAGCCATCCAATATTTTCTGCTCTGATCACTGATATAGCAAGTATTGCCACTGAGCTACAAGAAACTATATTATGTTTTAGGCAGAGCATTTTATTCCTGAGCTGCCTTAAGATCTTGTGCCGGGAATTTTGCTTGTTTCAGTGACTGTGGCAAAGGTGATTTTTATGGCATCATTTCTCTTCAATCTTTTTTCTCCCTCAGTGTATGATCACAGTGGTTTGGAATGCTTAGATGATTTAACATCCTTAAAAAGTTAATTTACTGCCCCATCAACTGATAGGACTGGTGGATAGTGGATAGTGGATTTACAATGTTTCAGAAGTATAGTAAAGTGATTCAGTTATATATATATATATATATATAAAATATAATACACAAACACATCAGTATAATATATATTCAGTTCAGTTCAGTTCAGTCACTCAGACGTGTCTGATTCTTTGTGACCCCATGAACTGCAGCACGCCAGGCCTCCCTGTCCATCACCAACTCCCAGAGTTTACCCAAACTCATGTCCATTGAGTCAGTGATACCATCCAACCATCTCATCCTCTGTTATCCCTTTCTCCTCCTGCCCTCAATCTTTCCCAGCATCAGGGGCTTTTCAAATGAGTCAGCTCTTTGCATCAGGTGGCCAAAGTATTGGAGTTTCAGCTTCAACATCAGTCCTTCCAATGAACACCCATGACTGATCACCTTTAGGATGGACTGGTTGGATCTCCTTGCAGTCCAAGGGACTCTCAAGAGTCTTCTCCAACACCACAGTTCAAAAGCATCAATTCTTCGGTGCTTAGCTTTCTTTTTTGTTTAAATTTTATTTCTTTTTTTTACTTTACAATATTGTATTGGTTTTGCCATACATCAACATGAATCTGCCACAGGTGTACATGTGTTCCCCATCCTGAACCCCCCACCCTCCTCCCTTCCCATACCATCCCTCTGGGTCATCCCAGTGCACCAGCCCCAAGCATCCTGTATCCTGCATCAAACCTAGACTGGAGATTCATTTCTTATATGATATTATACATGTTTCAATGCCATTCTCCCAAATCATCCCACCCTCTTCCTCTCCCACAGAGTCCAAAAGTTCGTTCTATACATCTGTGTCTCTTTTGCTGTCTCGCGTACAGGGTTATCATTACCATCTTTCTAATTTCCATATATATGTGTTAGTATACTGTATTGGTATTTTCCTTTCTGGCTTACTTCACTCTATATAATAGGCTCCAGTTTCATCCCCCTCATTAGAACTGATTCAAATATATTCTTTTTAATGGCCGAGTAATACTCCATTATGTATATGTACCATACCTTTCTTATCCATTCATCTGCTGAGGGACATCTAGGTTGTTTCCATGTCCTGGCTATTATAAACAGTGCTGCAATGAACATTGGGGTACACGTATCTCTTTTAATTCTGGTTTCCTTGGTGTGTATGCCCAGCAGTGGGATTGCTAGGTCATAAGGCCGTTCTATCTGCAATTTTTTAAGGAATCTCCACACTGTTCTCCATAGTGGCTGTACTAGTTTGCATTCCCACCAACAGTGTAAGAGGGTTCCCTTTTCTCCACACCCTCTCCAGCATTTATTGCTTGTAGACTTTTGGATCACAGCCATTGTGACTGGTGTGAAATGGTTCCACATTGTGGTTTTGATTTGCATTTCTCTGATAATGAGTGATGTTGAGCATCTTTTCATGTGTTTGTTAGCCATCTGTATGTCTTCTTTGGAGAAATGTCTGCTTAATTCTTTGGCCCATTTTTTGATTGGGTTATTTATTTTTCTGGAATTGAGCTGCAGGAGTTGCTTGTATATTTTTGAGATTAGTTGTTTGTCAGTTGCTTCATTTCCTATTATTTTCTCCCATTCTGAAGGCTGTCTTTTCACCTTGCTTACAGTTTCTTTTGTTGTGCAGAAGTTTTTAATTTTAATTAGATCCCATTTGTTTATTTTTGCTTTTATTTCCAATATTTTGGCAGGTGGGTCATAGAGGATCCTGCTGTGATTTATGTTGGAGAGTGTTTTGCCTATGATCTTCTCTAGGAGTTTTATAGTTTCTGGTCTTACGTTTAGATCTTTAACCCATTTTGAGTTTATTTTTGTGTATGGTCCAACTCTCACATCCATACATGACTACTGGAAAAACCATAGCCTTGACTAGATGGACCTTTGTTGACAAAGTAGTGTCTCTGCTTTTTAATGTGCTGCCTAGGTTGGTCATAACTTTCCTTCCAAGGATTCAATTAAATGTGTATTCCTTTCCAGATTCTTTTCCACTATAGGCTATTACAAGATGTTGAGTACAGTTCCTTTTGCTATTCAGTAGGTCTTTGTTTTTTATTTATTTTATAGTAGTGCATATCTGTTAATCCCAAATTGCTAATTTATCTCTTCCTTCTCCTTCCCCTTTGGTAACCATAAGTTTGTTTTCTATATCTGTGAGTCTGTTTCTATTTTGTAAATAAGTTTCATTTGCATCATTTTCTTAGATTCCACATATAAATGATATCATATGATATTTGTCTTTCTCTGATTTACTTCATTTAGTGTGATAATCTCTATATCCATCTATGTTGCTGCAAATGGCATTTTCATGCCTTTTTATGACCAAGTAATATTCCATTGAATATATGTACCACATCTCCTGTATTCATTCATCTGTCAATGGGCATTTAGCTTGCTCATCTGTCTTGGCTATTGTAAATAGTGCTGCTATGAACATTAAGATGCATGTATCTTTTCAAATTAGAGCTTTGTCTGGATATAGGCCTCAGACTGAAATTACTTGATCATACGGTAACCCTCTCTTTAGTTTTAAAGGAACCTCCACACTGTTCTTGATAAGACTGTTTTTAATTGGAGCTAAATCACTTGGAACTTCTGAAGAATCCTTTGTCAAAGATTCTGATTTAAAATTAAGCAAAAGTTAAAGTTTTCAATTGTGTCCATATTAGTTTCAATGTAAAATGAAATTAGGTATGTTTATCCATCAGTGTGCTATGTAATTTTTGTTTGGTCACCCTTTCATTGGTCATAAATAATTCTGAAATAATTGGTATCAAGAGTAGCCAAAAGACCACAGTTAATACATTTTTGAAACCCTCTTTAAAATATCAGTGTCACTATCAGAACTTTTCAAGGTTTTTTTATGGTTAATTTGCCAAGTGAGGCTATAAAAGGTCTGGACGCACCCTGATTTCACAAGCATTGAGCCTGACTTTGTCCTACCAGCTTCCTCAGTACTATTGTAACTGTCGGGGTCTAAAACTGTTTCTATGTGTTTTGCCCTTTATTTATTTTAGTCAGTGGACACACCTTTTCCTTTTTAAACTGGTATGTGGATGGCCTTTCCTTGTAATAACAGTTGACATAATCCTGTTGAGCTGAAAGAAAACAGTACTAAGGAAAATACTGGCTATTTCCAACATTCTCAGACCTCTGTAAGATGGAACGCAGGTCTCTACCAGAGTCAGGTGCAGACAGAGCTACCAATGGGTGCAACTAAGAATTTCAGGCAGAATTCTCCCTGCTTGCAATATACATCTTTTCCCCTCCCCTAGGATGCTGAAAATGAATTATAAGAAGATATCAGTTTTTTCACCATTGGATTCACCAATGTTCTAAACAAGCAACAGCAATTGTCACTGGAAAGACTCAGGGATATGAAAGTGCCCTTCTTTTGGTGGCAGGAATGTGAATTCCTCAACTGTTCTGGCAAATAAACCTGGCAGCAATTATTTGAATTAAAATGACTATATGTTTTATGGCGACTCTAGTTCTTGAATTCTACCTTACAGTAAAAACGTTACACCAGATAAAGGACTATGTGGACATAATGCTATTTGCAGCATGGTTTGTAGTGTGAACAAGCCATGAACTATCTGATTGCCCATGAGTAGGGAATTGAATAAATCACTGCACACACACGTGCATGCGTGCGCACACACACACATTGGAAAATGATATATTAATATCCCCAATGGAAGGGAAGATCACAATATACAGTGAAATTAAATAAAGCCAATTCAGAGTAAAGTGAATAATAACCTAAAGCTAAATAAAAAAATGTAGTTATTTAGTTATGTAAATGTAGTTATATAGTCCTTTTTTCCAGCTGGAACCATGGAAAGTGCAGCAGAAAAGAAAAAGATGGTTTCTGCTGTGTCAGAAATCCTGAAAGCAGGGAAGGAATTTCTTTGAGCTGAAGATCAGGTGCCTGAAAAAGGAGTTTTCCCAAATGCTTTGAAAGGCAAGGATGAATCTTATCTATGAAAAGTAAGCACAATTACAAGGAATATGGGCATACTTACAAGACTGACACATCCAAGAAGGCTAGGATGGCAGGATAAGTTGGCAAATTTTTTGTATCTGTAGAACCCATATTGGAATTTGTCATTGGCATCAGTATCCATGGTGTGACCCCAGGGTTTGAAAAGTGTTGTGGCTTCTTAGTCTTCACCGTATCTTCAGTGGTACTTTTGTGAAGATCAGCAAGGCTTCAGTTAACATGCTGAGTATTATGGAACCGTATATTGCATGTACACTGCCCTGGCAGATAACATGTTGATTGCTGGCTCTCTTGTTACATTTGGGACCATCTGCATGGAGGATCTGATTAATGAGATCTATACTGTTGAACAATGCTTTCAAGAAACCAACAACTTCTCCTGGGTCTTCAAATTATCTTTTCTATAAGTGGAATGAAGAAAAAGATGATCCACTGTGTAGAAGATAGAGACTCTGGCAACAGAAAAGACCAAATCAACAGGTTTATTAGAAGGATAAACTAAAGTGTGTACCTTGATTATTCTGGTAATCTAGTCAGTTAATAAATGGTGACTGCTTTCAAATTGAAGTGTAAAACAAAACACCCCCCCGCCCCCATCCAAGAAAACACCAGAGTATGTGATTAACAAAAAAGAAAATTGGACAAATATATACCCAGTTCTTTACATTTGTTATCTAAGGGAGATATGGGGGGGGGGTTTACTTGTTATTCAGTCACTTATTCATTATATTAACAACCACTCTGGAGAAGAGTATGGAGATTCCTTAAAAAACTAGGAATGAAACTACCATATGATCCAGCAAACCCACTACTGGGTATATACCCTAAGAAAACCATAATTCAAAAACACACATGTACGCCAATGTCCATTGCAGCACTATTTACAATAGCCAGCACATGGAAGCTACCTAGATGTCCATCAATGGATGAATGGATAAAGAAGTTATGGTATGTACATACAATTGAGTACTACTCAGCCATAGAAAGGAATTAATTTGAATCAGTTGAACCGAGGTGGATGAACATAGAGCCTGTTATATAGAGCAAAATAATTAGAAAGAGAAAACCAAATATCATATATTAACGCATATATATGGAATCTAGAAAGATGGTACTAATAAGCCTATTTGCAGAGAAGATGTAGAGAAGAGACTTATAGACACAATAGGGGAAGGAGAGGGTGGGATGAATTGAGAGAGCAGCACTGACACATATACATTACCGTGTGAAAAATAGATAGCTCGTGGGAAGCTGCTGTATAGCACAGGGAGCTTATAGCAGTGCTCTGTGATGACCTGGAGGAGTGGGATGCAGGGATGAGCGGGAGGCTCAAGAGGGAGAGGGTATATATATATATATATATATATATATATATATATATACACATATGGGGGATTCATATTGTACAGCAGAAACAAGCACGATATTGTAAAGTGATTATCCTCCAGTTAAAAAAAATCCTCTATTTTAGTAAATTTCTCTATCTTGCAGTCTTAGATCTCTCAGATTCAAAAATCTCCTAAATAAAAAAAGTGTATTCATAACATGACCAAAAAGGGAAGACACATAGAGTAAAAGAAAAAAGATGGAATACCATCCTGGTGATGGATGCTGGGTGAGAAGAGGACTGGACATCTTTATGGCAGCCAATTTCATTATCTCCTCTCTCAATGGTAGCAGAGGCCTGCCTCCTACTTATTAAGCACAGAGGTTTGGAGAAGGATGTTGCCTGAGAAGGAAGAGAATGGCTGGACCACCCAAATTGCTTGCAGCTATTGACAGCTCCCCTCCCCGCCCCAACCTTGTATAGTTAATTGGCTTTAGGTTGCCCAGTGCAGCTCTCTTCACAGTTGTGTGCAGCTGTGCAGTAATAGAATACCACGCCTCAGGAGAAGTTCTGCCCTTATTAGTAACAAGCCCAAGTTCCTAGGGTAGGGAGGATGAAGGCAGCATAAAGTTGTTGATGGATGAAGGTACATCTCTTCCAGGTATTAGTAAAACACTTCCAGGTGAGTCAAGAAATTTGCCCCATATCCATGTTTCCCCTCATTCCACCTATGGAGCTAGGCACCAATTTGTGTGTGGATTTGACGGCTCAAAGATTTGCTAGGAGAAGAATATAGTTAGGAAAATATGTGAAGTTATTTACCCTTTTTCTTCTCACTGTATCTATCATTCCCTCTCTCTGTTCCTCCTAATTTAAGCAGATCCTGGGGAAGTGTGAGGCAAGATAATGTTTCTGGCTATTAATTGCCAGTGACTCAAACCCAAAGGCAAAATCAGTCAAGATGGCCAGAAAAGGTGAAAAGAAGGAGAATGTATGGGCATTGACCAAGTAAGTGTCTGGGCCAGCCATATGATGAGAGGGAAAACTTCCAGGCTAGAGAGTGCCTCACATGGGAATAGGGAAGTGTAGGGAGGATAGGAAGGGAGAGGCTGTGGGAGCAAGGAGATTGGGCCAGTGCCTTGATTCCAACTATGTTAAGAAGGGAGCAGTAAGAGTCCATGAAGGAAATGAACACTTGGTATCAGGTCAAGTGAAACTAAAAGCATCTGTTGTCACATGGCAGGAATTTTGGGATTAAAAAAATGTTGCAATGAGTTATGGTTGTGTCTCTGGACAAGAGATTTATATTTCTGAAGTTGACTTTCTGGGTCCTAGCCTTCAAACTTTGCTAGATATTGTGGAAAGCTTTCAGTATTACACCAGTTTGCTCTCTCAATCCCTTCATCTTTTTCTTCTTAAATTTAAACAAAACTCCCTACTGTAAAACTTCAAAGCTCATTAATCATCAGTAATTAACACTTAAGAATTTGAAAGTTCCTGTCCCCCCTACTTCTTCATCACTAGTCATCGACAAACTTTATAATTTTTTCCAGTTTGATGATGTGGAAGGTTACCTTTTTAAAATTTGCATATTTCTATTAATAGCAAGTTACAACATTTTTTTCATATCTTTATTGGTCATACAGAGCTTCTTGTCTGTGACCTAAAATTTATATTCATTTCTCTACTGGGATTTTTGTCTTTTTCTTACTTATAGAATATTTTTATATATTCTAGATTGCAATTATTTCTCAAATGCCTTATAAATATTTTCTCTGTCTTTAACTTAGTTTATGATGTCTAAAGCATGATATGTATTTCTGTGTACAGATCTTTTGCCTCTGTAGGTAGATTTATTCCTAAGTATTTTATTATTTTTGTTGCAATGGTAAATGAGAGTCTTAATTTCTCTTCCTCATCTTTTGTCATTAGTGTATAGGAAAGCAAGAGATTCCTGTGTATTAATTTTGTATCCTGTGAATTTACTGAATTTATTGATTAGCTCTAGCAGTTTCCTGGTGGGATCTTTAGGATTTTCTATGTACAGTATGATGTCATCTGCAAACAGTGACAGTTTTACTTCTTTGCCAGTTTGTATTTTTAAAGTTTCTTTTTCTTCTCTGATTGTGGTGGCTGGGACTTCAAAAACTTGAATAATAGAGAACAAATTTATGGATACCAAAGGGAAAGTGGGAATGGGATGAATTGGGAGGTTACAGTTGACATACGTACACTATTTATATTATGTATAAGATAGACAACTAATGAGAACCTACTGTCTAACACAGGGAACGCTACTCAGTGCTCTGTGGTGACCTAAATGGGAAGGAAATCCTCAAAGAGGGGACATATGTACACGTATAACTGATTCACTTTGCTGTACGCTAGAAACTAACACAGCACTGTAAAGCAACTATACACCAATAAAAATAAAAATGAAATAAAGAATGGTATTTAAAATAACATGTTATCAAAGTTACTCACCTTTTAGTTTATACTTAATGGCTTGGTTTTTTGATTCTTATTAGCCTTGTTTCAGAGCAGTTTAGCTTCATAGTAAAATTGGGCAGAAGGTACCCAGGTGTCCCATTTAGTGCCTGCCCCCATACATGCATAACCTCCTCCGTTGTCAATACCCACCAGAGTCATACATACATTACAACTGATGAACCTTTTAATATTTTTTTAAAATCTTTCCTTCCTTCAATATTATGAGGTAGTCTCCTATATTTTCTTCTAAAACTTTTGAGGGTTGCTTTTAACCTTTAAGTCTAATCCATGTGGACTTTCTATTGTATATGGAATGAAGAAGAATTTAATACATTTTAAAATTTGTTCCTCAGTCACATGAGGTCATCCCATCAAATTGGCAGGTTTACCTGCAGCCACTGAAAGCTTGAGGTTAGCATAGCAGTTCATAGCAGGAGTCAAGACTGAGCACTGTGGGTAAACCGCTGGGCTCATGGATGAGCCCCATAAACCAGAGAGCAAACTAGCCGTGTCTCCTGAATCAGTGAGTGGGATGACCTCTGTGAAATCCCCTGTACTATGGACACCAGGGATATTCAACTGATGGAAAAAGGATAAACCAGGCCTGACCTCACAATTGGATATCAGGATGTGGATCAAAACAATTAACCAGTCAGAAACATAGCAGCAAATATGGCAGAAATAACACAGCTAAAGCATTTTCCAACCAAATGGAGACAATCCAGAAAAAAATATTTTCTGGACAATATTTCCTCTACATAATGTCATTAATTTATTTAATATATACTAAAGTCTTCTTTAAGTTCTTAAAAAACCCAATAGAGTGGAGAGAAAAGAAAAATACTATTTTAATTGTTTAGTTGGAAAAAATAAACTTTATTTCTCCTCTGCTGAAAGAATGATAAAATAAAATCAAGCTTGATAATTTAAGCATAGGCTACAATTTTATCCTATAAGTAAAACAACTGCAAGGAATTTCATGGTAATTTTAGTATTTATACAGCTTTTTAAAGAAAATAAAAGAAAACATTGAATTATAAAAAGCATTTATACTGGAACACAAGGAACTATATTCAATATCATCTAATCTTGTAATAACCTATAATGAAAAAGAATATATATATGTATATACATATGTACACATATATATGTCTGAATCACTGTTGTATATCAGAAATCAGCAAGATATTGTAAGTTAAATACACTTCCATTTAAAAAAAAGTACTTATATTGGTATATGCCTTCTGAAGTTAAATTTCAATGTACATCATTTAAATTATCAGAATTGAAAAGTATAACTCAGAATCCAGTGTGTAATTTCCAAGAAGAGTGTCAGTTTAAGTATTTGAAATACAGCTTGATCTTTGTGATAAAAAAAGAAAAAAATTCGCTGGGAATATCCCACATGCTTTCTAAATGCCCCAGTTGGCCTAGGTAATTTTTCTTACTCTTCCACAACATATGGCATTCTTTCTATGAATGACATCAATTTGGAAATACCCCGTGGTTTCTGAGTTATAAATGGATAGCTCACTATGAACTCCTGATTATATTATGATTCATACTTTCACTTCTTTTTTTTAATACTATCATTTTGAAAAGTGAAAGTGAAACTGTTTCACGGGCAAACAGTTCACTAAGGAGGAGAAAAAATATGGTTGAATGTAATGATTCACAAAATATTTAAGATTTATTGTGTAAAGAATATGGTGAAAACCATTTCTTAAGGAAGAAAACAATGTAGTTGTCGCCAAAAAGTTGCTCTTAGAGAGTGAATCTGGGCATTAGCAGTGATATTTATCAGAATTCTGCTTTACATAGGAGCACTGCTTATGATTTCTTCTCGCCTCTATCCATCTATCTGTCATTCTTTTAAAACTCGTTTTCTTCATGAAACTGGTTTATGAATCCTATACCTCTAGAATTTGTTCTGCCAATCATTGCACTATGGTAGAAAGATGATGATAGCTAGCTGCTAGCTAGAGAAAGAATGAAAAAAAAAAGGGAGGAAGAAAGAAAAAAAGAAGGAAGGAAAGAACCATATGGAAAGTTCCCACATAACTCCAGGCTTGGAAGCCTTTATTGATACTTCAGGTTTCCCTGGGTCAGCTGTCACGTCTGCTCATTGTAGTGTCTCCTGTATCTTTGCCAGTTCTTGGCATGCAGCAACATTCAACAAATATTTGTTGAATAAATCAACACAGCAGGTTAAAAGCAATTTTTTTTGTATTTCATGGTTTTCTATTGAAAACCACAAGAAAAAAAATGTGTTCTGAGGTCTCAGCATTCTAGTAACCAAGAAATGTCAGGAATCTAATGAGATCCTTCTCTTAAGAGATCCTTCAAGTAGCAATGCACGGTATCATAAGGTATGAGGTCTAATGCTAGGTGCCTTTGTGCCTTATGATTCTTCCATTTAACATTATTTGTAGAATGGGAATTCTGCTGGAGATTATAACCCCTTACAAAGGCTAATGTGATTAAAAAAACCTTTTTATTAAGTATAAATTTATCTTCCTGGGCTGTCTGTCACCAATGGGCAGTTTCTACCAAAAGAATTACGTCTTGTGAGTCAATCTGTGTTTTCCTGTAAATGAATTTACATTTACATTTAAATTCAATGTTCCCCTCCCAGACCAATTTTTTTTTCTACCTACCTTGTTTTTATGTTTGTATTTAAAATCTACCAACACCTTTAGCTTAAGGCATTGAAGAATGATTTTATCTAAAAGAAAGAATGCAACCTTCCATTTCAAACCATAATTAACATCTTAAAATGGGGGTAATCTAACACACCAATTAATCAGTCATTCTGTGTATTTCTAAGAAGCTGAAACACAGGAGGGTTATGACTGTATAAGTGGTAAGGAGTGAAAAATGTTTAGAGGATTGTTTAGTAGGAAATATAAACGTTAACTCCCTCCAAAATTTTTCTAGAAGCCCCCAAACATCATTTAAGACATTAGAACATCCCAGTGCCAGTTATACCAATAATCTGAGCTGAAAATAACATTGATAAATGCTGAGAATAGCAGTGGTAGTAAAAAAAAATGGTTTCTGCTTTAAGCCATTAAATTTTTGATAGCAAATGATGAATCCTCAATAGATTATCAGAGCATAATTGCTATAAACATAAAATGGATATTAATGAAGAGAATGTCAACAGTGACCTCTTTGAAAATTTGAGAAAGTTAAGAGTGGAAATCATCTTACTGAGACTGAACCATTTATTAAAAAGGGAATAAGACTTGAGTTGTAACCTGTTCAGTCAGTTGAGTTGCTCAGTCATGTCCGACTCTTTGTGAACCCATGGACCGCAGCACTGCAGGCTTCCCTGTGCATCACCAACACCGGGAGCTTGCTCAAATTCATGTCCATCGAGTCAGTGATGCCATCCATCCATCTTCTCCTCTGTTGTCCCCTTCTCTTCCTGTCTTCAATCTTTCCCAGCATCAGGGTCTTTTCCAGTGAGTCAGGTCTTGCATCAGGTCGCCAAAGTATTGGAGCTTCAGCTTCAGCATCAGTCCTTCCAATGAATATTCAGGACTGATTTCTTTTAGGATTGACTAGACGGACCTTAGTCGGCAAAGTAATGTCTCTGCTTTTGAATATGCTATCTAGGTTGGTCATAACTTTCCTTCCAAGGAGTAAGCATCTTTTAATTTCATGGCTGCAGTCACCATCCGCAGTGATTTGGGAGCCCAAACAAATAAAGTCTGACACTGTTTCTACCGTTTCCCCATCTATTTCCCATGAAGTGATGGGACCAGATGCCATGATCTTTGTTTTCCGAATGTTGAGCTTTAAGCCAACATTTTCACTCTCCTCTTTCACTTTCATCAAGAGGCTTTTTAGTTCCTCTTCACTTTCTGCCATAAGGGTGGTGTCATCTGCATATCTGAGGTTATGGATATTTCTCCCAGCAATCTTGATTCCAGCTTGTGTTTCTTCCAGTCCAGCATTTCTCATGATGTACTCTGCATATAAGTTCGATAAGCAGGGTGACAATATACAGCCTTGACGTACTGCTCTCCCAATTTGGAACCAGTCTGTTGTGCCAGGTCCATTTCTAACTGTTGCTTCTGGACCTGCATATACGTTTCTCAAGAGGTAGGTCAGGTGGTCTGGTATTCTCATCTCTTTCAGAATTTTCCACAGTTAATTGTGATCCACACAGTCAAAGGCTTTGGCATAGTCAATAAAGCAGAAATAGATGTTTTTCTGGAACTCTCTTGCTTTTTTCATGATCCAGTGGATGCTGGCAATTTGATCTCTGGTTCCTCTGCCTTTTCTAAAACCAGCTTGAACATCAGGGAGTTCACGGTTCACGTATTGCTGAAACCTGGCTTGGAGAATTTTGAGCATTACATTACTAGCNAAACCAGCTTGAACATCAGGGAGTTCACGGTTCACGTATTGCTGAAACCTGGCTTGGAGAATTTTGAGCATTACTTTACTAGCATGTGAGATGAGTGCAATTGTGCGGTAGTTTGAGCATTCTTTGGCATTGCCTTTCTTTGGAATTGGAATGAAAACTGACCTTTTCCAGTCCTGTGGCCACTGCTGACTTTTCCAAACTTGCTGGCATATTGAGTGCAGCACTTTCACAGCATCATCTTTCAGGATTTGAAACAGCTCAACTGGGATTCCATCAGCTCCACTAGCTTTGTTCGTAGTAATGCTTTCTAAGGCCCACGTGACTTCACATTCCAAGATGTCTGGCTCTAGATTAGGGATCACATCATCATGACTGTCTGGGTCGTGAAGATCTTTTTTTTACAGTTCTTCTGTGTATTCTTGCCACCTCTTAATATCTTCTGCTTCTGTTAGGTCCAGACCATTTCTGTCCTTTATTGAGCCCATCTTTGCATGAAATGTTCCCTTAGCATCTCTAATTTTCTTGAAGAGATCTCTAGTCTTTCCCATTCTGTTGTTTTCCTCTGTTTCTTTGCACTGATCACTGAAGAAGGCTTTCTTATCTCTTCTTGCTATTCTTTGGAACTCTGCATTCAGATGCTTATATCTTTCCTTTTCTCCTTTGCTTTTCACCTCTCTTCTTTTCACAGCTATTTGTAAGGCCTCCCCAGACAGCCATTTTGCTTTTTTGCATTTCTTTTCCATGGGGATGGTCTTGATCCCTGTCTTGATCCTTGCTCAAGGAATGCTTTATTGACATATTAAGCTCCAACATATGGACTTCCCTGGTGGCTCAGACAGTAAAGCATCTATCTAAAATGTGGGGGACCAGGGTTCGATATCTGGGCCCGAAAGAGCCCCTGGAGAAGGAAATGGCAACCCACTCCAGTACTCTTGCCTGGAAAATCCCATAGACGGAGTAGCGTGTAGGCTACAGTCCATGGGGTCGCAAAGAGTCGGTCATGACTGAGTGACTTCACTTTCTTTTCTTTCTTTTTCTTTAAGCTCCAACAAATGCAATTGTTGCATATTATACCTGGCCAGGTGTGATGATTGATTACATGTGCTGGTTTAACTGGGTCATGGGGTGGCCAGACACTTGGTCAAACAATCTTGATGATGATGATGTCATTGAGGGTGTCTGTTGATGAGACTGACATTTGAATTGGTAGACTGAGTGAAGCAGATTGCCTCCAGCCATGTGGATGGGCCTCATCCAATCAGCTGAAGGCTTGGATAGAACAAAAGACTGGACCTCCTGCATGAGAGAAAAAGCCTTCTTCCTGCCTGCCTTTGAGCTGAGGCACCAGGTTTTTTTTTTTTTCTCTCCTATGTTCAGACTCTTACTGGAGAGTCTTCTTGGGTCTTCTTGGGTCTTCTTGTGTCTCCCTGCCCATATTCAGACTGGAACCACACCATCAGTTCTCCTGAGTTTCTAGCTTGCTGACTGAAGATCTTGGAACTTGTCAGTCTTCATAATCATGTGAGCTTCTTCCTTATAATTAATCTCTTTTTCCATCTATACACCTTTTATTTGTTCTGTGTCTAGACAACCCTGACTAGATACATTAGGTGTCTTCATGAAATGGCAGTTACAAGAACATTTTACTGTTATAAATGAGTTAGGTCCTTAATACATTCACTGGCAGAGGAAAAATGTTTTCAGCTACCCTAAATTTTTCCTGTGACTCAGTGTGAATGTGTTTCCTATTTTTTTTTTAATGAGGATGCATCCCATCTCATTAACAGTTGTCAGATCTGTCCTCAGTAATGAAAAATTATATAAAATAATGAACTTAAAAAGCTGGTGTCCTCTGATGTCAGAGATGTCTGTGGTTGATCTCACCTGGCTGGTTTTCTTTGTGATGTTGCCACATTTGCTTTAGGTTAGTAGATGCTCTGTGCTCAGTTGTGTGCTCATTTGCTTAGTCCTGTCAAAACTGTGGCCCCGTGAACTCTAGCCCACCAGGCTCCTCTGTCTATGGGATTTCCGAGGCAAGAATACTGGAGTCAGTTTCCATTTCCTCCTCCAGGGGATATTCCCGACCCAGGGATTGAACCCGCATGTCTTGTGTCTCCTGCATTGTTAGGTGGATTCTTTACCACTAGTGCCACCTGGGAAGGCCAGCTTAATAGATTCTTCTCTCAAATCCCAAATGTAAGCTTGACTCATCTCTCCACTACAGTGTCAACAGTTCCACAAGTCCTGCAAAAGTATTTTCTAAGACACATGTATTAAAAGAAAATACAAATCAACAAACGGTTATACTCCACCATGACAACAAAAGGCTGTGCATTAATTCCACAAGCGTTTATTGAACAAATATGAGACAAACACAGACACTTTTATTAAAGAGTGAAGTCAGGAAAACAGACTGAAGATTAGGAGGAAAAGGAAAGTGCCTGATGTTTATGGGGATTCTATGGTTTACTAGGCACTCTATTAAAGACTTTATGATGGATATTCACAACAGCTCTCTTAGATACATACAGTTATCCCTCACTTATCTATGAGGACACTTAGGTTCAGAGAGGTTCTCCAGTTAGGAGAACAGGTATTATAGCTAGCATTCACTTAGCCTTAGTGACAGAGTTCAAACTTATGTCTATGGTTTCACACACATTCTGGTTTCTATTATGCTTCATGTAGTTGCTTTGTTCTAGCCCTCCACTGTGTAATATGATAGCCACTACCTACATATAACCAGTGGCTATTGGGCACTTGAATCGTGGCCAATTCAAATTGAGATGTACTATAAGCACAGGATACAATCCAGATTTTGAAGACTTAGAATGAAAAAGAATGTAAAATACCTTGTTAATAATTTTTATATTGATTATTTGTAGAGATGATGATATTATGGATATACTGATGTATTTGATATAGTTTTTTCCAGAGAAACAGAACTCATAGTACTTATGTCTATATATCTATCATCTATTTATCTATCTGTCATCTATATTCTATTTTTCATCTATCTATATGACAAAGCAGAGATAGAGAATGAGAGAGAGAGAGATAGAGAGGGGAGAGAGAGGAATTTATTTTAAGGAATTGGCTTATATGCTTGTGTGTGTGTGTGTGTATTAGTTGCTTAGTCATGTCCAAATCTTTGCAATCCCATAGACTGTAGCCCACCAAGCCCCTCCGTCCATGGGATTCTCCAGGCAAGAACACTGGAGTGGGTTGCCATTTCCTTCTCCAAAAGGAATAATTATAGCAAGAAAGAAAGTGAAGTCACTCAGTTGTGTCAGACTCTTTGAAACCCCGTGGACTATAGCCTACCAGGCTCCTCCATCCATGGAATTTTCCAGGCAAGAGTACTGGAGTGGGTTGCCACTGGGGCAGGCAAGACTGGAATCTACAGAGCAGGCTGGCAGTCTGTAGATTCAGATAATCAATGCACAACTGTACTCATCTCACACGCTAGTAATGTAATGCTCAAAATTCTCCAAGCCAGGTTTCAGCAATACGTG
>SJYQ01017985.1:0-19037 GCA_006410935.1 Redunca redunca
AGGGGTCTAGACTGCACACAAAGTCTTGAAAATTATTAGACTTTATATGTTATAGATGACAATCAGCCTTTCCATACCCCCAATCCAACCATCTCCCCAAGGCCCTAAGTAAGAGTGGCATACAGTTTTTTAAATAAGTTCCCTGTTTCTGTTACTGACGTGGGTCCTTGGTCTCTTTAATTAATAGAAATTGGTAAGAAGCCAGACAAGAAGTACAGGCAAGGCTTTACTGGGACTTGCAGCATGAGGAAAGAAAACAAGTCACAGGTTGCCTTGCTTACCCCCTGAGTGGGGGCAAGCTGGTCCCTTAAACGCGGCGAGGGTGGAGGGGTGGCTTAGGTGGTCGGCCCACCCCCTTGGTGCTGCTGTGTGCAGAAATCACAGGGCAGTTCCCTGCTTTTCTCTGGGCACCTCAGAAGAGGCAGTCAGGTTTGGGCCGTTTTGTGTCTTGTTTATAATTTGCCCCAACTGCACAGGCCCACATGCAGTTGTTTTTAGTCCCACATAGTCTCTTTGATTCTATTGGCTGAGGAGAAGTTTGTCGAGCCGCAAGCACTGAAGCAAGGGCCCGGGACCCTAGCCCCAGCCTATCTCATTTCTAGTGCCATCAGCTGGCCCCACTAAACTCTTTCCATAGGAAAGTCCACATCCAGTGGCCCCATCTCCAAGGCCAGCATCCTGCCTGGAGTCCACCCTCTCCCTCTGCTGCCTGTATCTCCATCCAGACTGGGTTTGCCTCTCTCTTCCTCCGCTCTACCCTCACACCAGGGTAGGAGCCTCCCTCGTCGTGAGCTGACCGTTCTCATCCCCCATGGCTCCCTTGAGCCAACATCCAGGCTCTCTCCTTCCCTTCCTGAATCCGGCATATGCCCTTTGCTCTCAGATCCACGTTCCCTGCTCTCCACTGCTCTGTGTAGCAGCTGGGATTGAGTCCTGCAAACTATGTTTTCCAAGATCAATTGAGAACTTCCAGACCTGGTTGTTCTGTGAAATTGGAGAACGTAGGAGAAAGAAAGAGACAAGGGCGATTCTCCCCTTCTGTCTGTTCTGTGTGGGGTCTCCAGCAGGAGCTGGGCCTCATTATTATTTTCAGCTCCCATCAGGCGGCCCTGTGACCCAGTTTATTAACTGGATTTGCCTCTTGGTGGATGACTAAGGGCACAATCAAGCCAAAGATCAGAAAAAGGATGGATTTATGACCTGCGGCAAGTAAGGAAGGAGAACACTAGGGATCTTTCCCGAAGCCCTGACTCCCCTAACAGCAAAATTGGGAAAGCTTTAAGCTAAGAGTACAGGCATATTCATGAAGGGGCTTGAGTGGAGAATTCAGCATAGAATCGGAACAAAGGTCGAAAGAGTCAGTAGAAGTTGCAAGAGTGAGAAAAGATGAACATCGTCATCCCTTAGGTTTCAGTAGCTCTGGTGCTTAAGCTCTTAGGCTAATCTTTACCATTGAAACAGAACCCTGAGTCTTTACAACTGATATGTTATCTTTGCTATAGTTACTTCTCTCGCCTGATAACAGTTGTTTGTCTCTGCTGTTCTTTTGTTCCCTTAAGATCACTAATTACTGAGACTATTCAAGAGCAAGCATTGTGGCCGGTCTTTGACCACAAAAAATGGCTTCAGCTTACAATGGCTTTTCTTTTGTCAAGAAAACCGTGCCTGGGTTCTCTCTCTCCAGGATCCCCCTGCCATAACTGGTTACAGCCCCTGACGGGATCCCAGATCCCACTAGATGTCCCTGAGTCTGCACTCTAACTGCCAGATGGTCTTCCTTCATGATGTGAGGTCCAAAGGAGGCTCTGGTTCATGGCTGCCAAAACACCACCCCCATCCTTGTTCCTCCAGTCTCAACTTCCGGTGAAGCCACCCTCGGGCTTCCTCACCACTCTCTGTTTGGCCTTTCTACAGTTCCAGCGATCTTGTGACGGGCTACCTGTGTTATGTTCCCTCTTTTGCAGTGCTTCTCAAACTTTTCCGCTTTAGGATTCCTTTCCATTCTTAAATATCTTTTGTGATCTTGTAATTTATAATAAATATATATTTGCTCTTCATTACCATTCCTGGCACAAGGTTTGGAATTTCCCAAGTGAAGAGAACACAAAATATGTCTTTTGTTACAGTAACAAGGTGACTTTTGAAAAGCCTCTAAGGATGGGGGCTGGTTGCTACGTTTTGCCAGTGGTCCAGAGGTCTGGACAGTTGTATGTTTGTGTTCAGTTGCATCCAACTCTTTGGGATCCCATGAACTGTAGCCTACCAGGCTCCTCTGTCCATGGAATTTTCCAAACAAGAATACCGGAGTGGGTTGCCATTTCCTCCTCCAGGGGATCTTCCCAATCCAGGGACTGAACCCACATCTCTTACATCTCCAGCACTGGTGGGAGAATTCTTTACCACTGCGCCATCTGAGAAGCCAAATAGGTAGGCTGTGGCAAATCATAAATACCATGGACAGTCTAACGAGTGTTCGAGGGGTCTACTTGGTACCTCGAGGCTGCTTCCAACTTCTACTGCTGTCAGCTAAATATGATCTAAGAGGGTGGAGCATGGTATGGGTTTCAGCTGAAGGAGACCTGGCCAATAGGATGTGGGATGTGGGCAGAGGTCAAATGCTTCCCAGGTGGCTCAGTGGTAAAGAGTCCACCTGCCAATGCAGGGGACGTGGGTTTGACAGCATGCACGCACAGGACAGTACCTCAAATGCCTTGCAAAGTGCTGACACATAGTAGGGTCTCCATAAATACATGTTCAGTGGATGAATAAATAAACTCTCAGCTCTGTCAAAAACAGACAATGTGATTTTAAACAAATGACTTCATTTGCTCTGTCTGGACCATAGCCTGTCCTGCAGTAAATGAGAGCCTGAGCATGGGATCATCTGGTCCCTCCCAGGGCCAGACTCCATATCAGCAGAGGAGCCCTGGCCACCAGACAGGCAGTGCTGGGGGACACGGAAGACAAGAACTTAGCTGCTGCTGCTGCTGCAGCTAAGTTGCTTCAGTCGTGTCCAACTCTGTGCAACCCCATAGACGACAAGCCCACTAGGCTCCCCCGTCCCAGGGATTCTCCAGGCAAGAACACTGGAGTGGGTTGCCACTTCCTTCTTCAATGCATGAAAGTGAAAAGTGAAAGTGAAGTCGCTCAGTCGTGTCTGACTCCTAGCAACCTCATGGACTGCAGGCTCCTCCATCCATGGGGTTTTCCAGGCAAGAGTACTGGAGTCGGGTGGCATCACCTTCTCTGGAAGAACTCAGCACTCCAGACCAAAGGAGCATGGGCATCCATGGGCAACTTGAGAGACAATGCCAAGAGTGTGGCAAGGAGGTCTTGCAGGGCAAGCGATAGGGCCTGGCCCTCATGCCCGGTACCCTAGAACCTCCTTCTGCTTCTGTGACTCCCCCGAGGTTAAAAGACGTGGTTGGAAAAAAAAGTGGTTGAGGCTTCCCTGGAGATCCAATGGTTAAGAATTCATCTTCCAAAGCAGGGCATGCATGTTCAATCCCTGGTCAGAGAGCTAAGATCCCACATACCTTGGGCATAAAACATAAAACAGAAGCAGAATTGTAACAAATTCAATAAAGGCTTTTAAAAAAATGGTCCACATTTAAAAAAAAAAAAAAGAGCTAGTTACAGAACTGCAGAGGGCTTTCCCCAGTCTCTGGGTCCCAGTTGTCTGTCCAGAAACCTTGCAAACACAGAGCCTGGGGCCTAGGACTCAGTATGTGGCCTCCTTCAGTCACTCATGAACTATGATGCACTGGGCGCTGTTCGAAATGCTGGGACATAGTGGCGCATATACTAGTCTGTGCCCTCATTCAGGTCTGGGAAACAAGTGCAAAACAGCTGATCTATTTCAGGTGGTAGTAAGCGCTGCAAAGGACACCTGGGGTAGCTAGGGGAGACTCATCCACCCATCATCCTCTCCTGGGCTAAGATTCAGGGAAGGACTGCCAATGAGGGGTGGGGGGAGAAAGAGAAGGAAGGAGAAAGGGAAGAGAAAGTGGTTCACAGAGTGGGTGGAGGAGGCCCCTGGGGTCCTTGCACGGGGCTGGGGGGCAGACTCGGCCTGCTCCCCTCAGCCGAGCCCTGTCAGAGGCCAAGAGCTGCTGCTTTCCTGGGACTCAGCTCAAGTTCATCCTCTCTGCCCCCTGACTTTTATCCAGGAGGCCTCCTGCTCTGAGCCTGGGAGCTCCTGAGAGTCTGCCAGCTGCCCCAGAAGCCTGGATGGGGCCCCAGGGAAGACTATTGAAAGACAGAGATGGGTCCCCAAGAGTGACAGCTGAACATGAGTCCACTAATGTCCCCTGAGGACCTGGCTGGGATTATTTGTTTATTTCTGATGAAAGAGTGAAAACACAACAGCATTTTCCTTGGAAATCAAGGAAAATGTTTGACCCTGTCATTTTGAGAGGTCTCCAGGGCTGCTCCCCAACTCTCTGAGGCCTGCCTGTCATGCTCAGGGAAAAAACTGAACTCCAGGGATCGGTGAGTCACCACTGCTTGATGGTGGCAGTGGCCCACCTCTGGGAGGGCAGATGTGGAGGGGAACTGACTCAGGGTTGCTGTGGAGACAGGGGCAGGGGGGTGTGTGTTGCGGGCGGGGGGTGCAGGGGAAGGCCAGCAGAAACAGGCTGTGGCTCTAGCTGGTGTCACATAGCTCCATCCCAGAGAGCCACCTGCTGCTCCATCTCTACCCCACAGTGCCCAAGTCAACCTTCTAGACTCCTTTGTCCATGGGGATAATTTACTCATTTGTTCATTTATTAGCAAACATTTACTGAACCTTCCATGTAGCAGTGGATGTGTGCTGAGCTTAGTCTCTCGACTCTTTTGCAAACCACACAGACTATAGCCTGCCAGGCTTCTGTCCACGGGATTTTCCCACAAGAACACTGGAGTGGGTTGCCATTTCCTATTCCAGGAGATTTTCCCAACCCAAGGATCAAACCCAGGTCTCCTGCATCTCCTGCATTGCAGGCCGATTCTTTACCGCTGAGCCACCAGGGAAGCCCGTAGCAGTGGATATAGAAAATTAAAACAATCCTTTCTTTAAGAGGATCACATTCTACTGGAGCAGATAAGGAAAAGAGCTGAAAGAGTGTTATGTGCACGTATGTATGTATGTCTATTCATCTCACATACGATGTTGGGAGCACGTGGGAGGCAACATCACACAGCCTGGGCTGTTTTGAGGGATGGTGGGATCTGCCAGGCAGAAGACAAGAGTCCTTACAAAGGAACAAAGAGACATGGAATGGTCCACAAGAGTGAAAATAGAGAAAACGCAGTCACCTCTTCAACCTAATGAATCCTAAATAAACCACTGGCCATAACTTGCTTCCACAGTTTATATTAACCAAGGACTTCAACATATCTACCGGATCCACATTCAATACACCATTAACCGTGACTGCAAGTGGCAGAACAGAGGCCTATCCCCTTGTTCTCATTCCCCGTCTGATTGTCAGATCGTGGTGGGAGAGGAGTGGGAGACAAGTATAACAACTTTCAAATGTAGTAGAAGGTATCAAAGATGGAAGTAGAGTGACCAACTCTCCCAGTTTTATTACTGAAGGTCCCACATCCCTGCAAATCCTTTGGCCCTGAGTAAACTGTAACAGCTGCTCACCCTCAGAAAGGAGACAGGGAAATTCCATGCTACTCCAGTGTCTGAGACCCTTCCCTCCCAACACAAGGGGCACAGGTTCAGTCCCTGGTTGAGGAACTAGGATCCCACATGCCACACAGCATGGCCAAAAAATAAAAAAAGAAGAAAGAAAAGACATGGAGACCGGAGAAGAGAGGAGAGGAAGCCAGGGCAAATCGATCTAGCAACCTCCTTGTTGAGGTGAAGGTCAGCTGTAGGTGGACAGAGGATATGTGTAAAAATGGGGTGCTCAGTCGTGTCCAACTGTTTGCGACCCCATGGGCCATAGCCCACCAGGATCCTCTGCCCACGTAATTTTCCAGGCAAGAATACTGGAATGGGTTGCCATTTCCTTCTCCAGTATACAGGGAGGGAGACTCTTCCTTTGGAAATATTTAACCCACCATGCCCCCGGCCCCACTGTCACTCCCTTCCTGGTTCCTCCTGGGCAGTTGTCATCTGTCTCCAACTTGTAGCCTCCACACAGCCCCGCCAGCAGGGCCACACTTCCTCCTCACCTCTCACTGACCCCGTGGAGGGCACGCTGGGATTCGGTGTCCCTTGGAAAGACCCAGTGCATCTGGTATCTCCAGTTCTTGTAGCACAGGCCCCAGTGGGGCTGTCTCCAAGACGCTGTGTTTAACCCCTTCTTGTCTTGTATGCCAGCGCACTCCCTGCATACAGCAACCCCATCGCTCACATCTTGTGCCCCCCATCGCTCACATCCTGCGCCCCCCACCCCCTGCTGCAGCCTGGAGCTCCGAGGGGGCAGTTATTGTTGTTGTTCAGTCTCTCAGTCGTGTCCAACTCTTTGTGACCCCACAAACTGCAGCACACCATGCTTCCCTGTCTTTCACCATCTCCTGGAGTTTGCTCAAACTCACGACCATCGAGTCGGTGATAAGAGGGTTTGGGGGCAGCTTAAGCTCTGAACAATACGACTCTTTGGGTCTCCCCTCGAAAGGAGGCTTCTAACAGCCCCCACCCTACTCCAGCCAAGGCAGAGGCGGGTGGGGCAGCAATGTTGTTCCACCGATGCCACGCGTCCGCCAGACCCGCGGGTCACCAGTCATGCTCAATGCCGCCTCTGTTGCGAGGCTGCTCGTGAAAAGCTCTGTGTTGCAGCTCCCGGCTCCAGCAAGGTCCTGATACAAGGTCTCCATTCATCCTCCTCGGCCACACAGGCAGCCCCTGCTCCCTGAGGAAAGTTGCCCGGGGTCGGGGGACAGGATGCATGTTCCTCCCAGTTCTACAGAGGCCAAGTAAACGATGCCAAGTAAACGGGTTCTCTCTGTCTGCCCAGTGCTGCCTGGCAGCTGCCACCTGAGAAATCTTGCCAGGGTCTCCGAGTCACAGGTGGGCCTCTGGGGAGCCCACTCTCTCCACCAACAGCCATCCAAGCTCCATGACATGAAAGGAGAGGACAGATACAACAAAGCAAATGAAAGCAACTTCCTTGGTTCATCTTTCAATGAGCAAAGGGAAGAAAAACTTCTGTGGGCAAGGTACCTACCCCTACAGACTAATGGGATCAGTCAGATCCAAGGGAGGGGCTGCTGGCTGGGGCTGTAGCAGTTAGAGAGCCAGCTAATTGACTTCTTTTTTAAACCATTATTGAATTTCTTAAAATACTGCTTCTGTTTTATGTTTTTGGGCACAAGGCATGAGGGATGTTAGCTCCCTGACCAGGGATCAAACCCACATCCTCTGCATTGGAAGGTGAAGTCTTAACCACTGGACCACTTCACTAGGGAAATCTGCCAGCCAATTTTGGTTTTTGAAGCTCACTCAGCATGGTGTACTACTGAAACCAAGCAGAGCCTCTGGGGCTCTCCAGGATACAAATGACTTTCTATGTCCCCCATTTTCTATTTCATAGGAAAAAGGCTTCAGCTTCCTAGGCCTTCCCTGAGTTCTGAAAGACAGATTCAAACAGTTACTAATTAGGGGAGGGAAGGAATGCAGAAACAAAGGAAAGCTAATCAAGAAAGAAGCATTGTTGTTTGGGGCAGAGTCCTGGTTCCTCCTCAAGAGATATACAGGATGATCTGATACACGTATCTCTGAGTTCTGTGGGAATGAAGGCCCCCAACCAGGTGGAGGACGGTTACTTCAGGCTGAGCACAAGCACATGGACCTCAGACTAGTAGGAACCAGAAGGCTGATAACTGAGATTCCTGGAACATCACCCCATTACCTACCCACCAAGCAATCTGAAAGTCATACAACCTACAGCCCTCACCCCAAATTTGTCTTTAAACACTCTTCCCTGAAATCCGTGAGGGAGTTTGAGTCTTTTGAGTATAAGCTGCCTGTTCTCCTAGCTTAATTCCTGCAATAAACCTGCCTCTGCTCCAAATTCTGATGTTCTGGTGGGCCTCACTCATTTTGTGTCTGGCACATGAACTTGGGTTCCACCACACTACTCTGCAGAGCATTTGTGGAGCGATTCTCAAACTGGAAAGTGCATCCGAGTTACCTGGAGGGCTTGTTGCAACACAGGATTGCTGGGCCCCGGCTTCCACTCGATGGAGCAATAGGAAGGGGGTGGAGCCTGGTCATCTGCATTTCCAGCAAGTTCCCAGGTGACGCTGATTCTGGGATCAGGGGCCTCACTTTGGAAACCACTGGGAGAGGTCTCCCCCCGACCTCAAGGAGGTTACCAATCATTTGAGGCCAATATACATGTGAGTTCCTAAAGACACTTCCAAAGCCAAAACGACAAAGCATGCAATTCAGGGCTCTGAGGTCAGGCCTGCCTGACATCAAGGGAGGAGGTGGGACTGTTAGGGGAAACACTGGCTGAAACTGCCCGCCCTGGCCAGCACCATAGTGACCATTTGCGTGAGTTATTTTATGACAGGAGGTCCTATCCTATTAAGGAACATGCAACTAATAAGCCACCGCCAAGTGGAAGAGTTCAGAAAAGGGCGAGAGGAGACACCGCATGTCCTACCACTTCCCCGAATCCTACTCCCTGGCATCCATCTTGGCTGAGCAATGTGTCCGTCACCAGGAAGGACCCTAAGTCAGAGAGACTGGCCAGAGACAACGTGGAAACCAATGCCATCACCATAAAATCCGAGACTTCCAGCCAAGGGGCGGAGCAGTCCGGGCTCCTTTTACCTTCCTGCTCTCTGCCTGGGCGCCCTGCCCCTTAAAGTCTCTTGCCCCGTCAGCACGTGTGTCTCCTCGGACAATTCATTTCCAAGGGTTAGACAAGAGCCCCCTTGAGGGTCCTGGAAGGGGGTCCCCCTTCCTGCAACAGGGCTGCTCAGAGAACGTTTAGGGAAAAGTGGCTCGAGCTCGATGGAGACCGTGATAGCAGAGATGAAGGAGCAGGGAGTCTGTGAAGCACTGTACTAAAGTGGGAGCTGGGGGGAGGAGAGGATGGGAGGTGTCCCTCGTCTTAGCTGGGATAGAGATGGATAAGAGTCAAGGAGGTGAGGACACTGTTCAGAGGGACGGGCGGGATAATGGCCAAGCAGGGAAGGGCAGCCATACTGAAGGACATTTGGGGGGGTGAGCCGTCGAGGCTGGGAAGAGAGGACCCTCGAGTGCCACACCAAGACCTCTGGGCCAGATGCTGTGGTCAGAGAGTGCTGCTGTGGGTTTTAAAGTTGGTGCTGGCATGACTGAGTCAGTGACAGAGGAAATTATTCTGGCAGCCGGCAGGGAGCAAGGAGAGCCTGGGCAAGTCTATAAGTTGGTTAGGTCAAGGCAGGCCACGAGCTAGGTGATTTCCCTTATGTGTCATGTTTATTGGTGTGGTCCTACATGGGCTGTGTAAGTCTAAAATCACTACCAACCCCTCCTCCTGCAGTTATCTGTGGGTTGGGATAATTTCTGTTTTTCTCACCTTCTGAGGGATCACAGGAACTCCCAAAGATTCGACTGTCCTGCACGGGAGGGACAGGAGACTAGTGTCAAATAAACAGGTAATGAGGGTTGCCAGATGGTCACCCACACTGCCAGGGGTCCCAGAGCATTGAGTTTCACTCTCTGTCTCAAAGATGTTTCAAAATGGCAACTCCTCAGGCTCTTTTCCAATCTTCTTTTACTCCTTATGATGTTCTGGAAGCTAATTCCCTTTCTTTTTTTAAAATTTTTTTTTTATTTATTTTAATTGGAGGCTAATAACTTTACAATATTGTGGTGGTTTTTGCCATACATTGACATGAATCAGCCATGCGTGTACATGCGTTCCCCATCCTGAACCCCCCTCCCACCTCCCTGCCCATCCCATCCCTCAGGGTCATCCCAGTGCACTGGCCCTGACAACCCTGCCTCATGCATCGAACCTGGACTGACGAACTATTTCACATATGATAATATACATGTTTCAGTGCTATTCTCTCAAATCATCCCACCCTCGCCTTCTCCCACAGAGTCCAAAAGACTTCTTTACATCTATGTCTCTCCTGCTGTCTCGCATATAGGGTCATTGTTGTTCAGCCTCCAGAGGGGAAAGAGAAAAGAACCCTGAGCCAAGTGAGGAGTCCTCTTACAGGCCTCTGGCAGAAAGTGAAAATGTTCCCATTGCCTCAGAGTGGGTGAGGTGCATCCATCTCCCTGACCCGCTATCACAGCGGGTGGGGTGGGGATGGGGGTTGTGGAAATGGGGTGGTGGGGGAGCAGAGGAGTGGGGGAGGGGACGGCGAGCCAGGCAGAGACTGGGCTGCCCAGTGGAAGCCACTCCCGAGGCCCACCCTACCATCTGGGTTCCCAGAAGTATCTTCTTACATGAGCACAAGCAGGAGGTTGCACAGGGAGGCTCCTAATTTCATTTCTCCTCAGATACAAGCTTTTAGCGAATGGGCAGCGGGCCAGGAGAAGAAAGCTGCCACCCCATCCTCAGTGCCCATGGAGCTGAGCCAGAGGCTGGGGGAAATGCTGTTTGAAGGAGGCGCTCTGGAAATTCCTAGCATTTTTTTGGCCCTTTGTCTCTGGGCATTGAGATGGAGATCCACGCTTGACTCTACAGCGAGCTCTCAGTCTCTCCTTTGCATTCAAAAGGAAGATCCTAGCAGAGAGCCCAAAGAATTCGGTGGCTGTTTTCGCATCTCAAAGACCTAACTGAGGCATTTGGGGGGTGGGGGAACCATGGGAAGATCAGTTTTTCTCTTGCTACTTCTTCACTCCATTTCCCCCCTCTCACCTCCAGCCCCGCCCCTAGTCCAGGTCATCGGTAATGTCTTGTGAGGTTACTTTCTGAGAAGAGCTGTCCTCCAGCACTCTCTGAATCCTCAGGGAGCATCAGAGGCACCCATGAGCTGGCAGACGCAACTGGGAGCCAGGCCGCCTGGGCTCTGATGGCTCTGCCAGATCTCAAGTCAACCCCTGTGGACCTGATGTTACATTGCTCCCCTCTCCCAGCACAGAGAAGGGTTTGGCCTTGTCCTCTCACTTCCCATCCCATTAGTGGTGAGGAGACCGAAGGGGACAGTGAAGCCATGTTGAGTGTAAGAACAGCACTCATAAGGAGCAGGAACACCATGGCTAGGCTCCATAAGAGATCAGCAGGAAGCCCCCTTTGGCGGGTGAGTTCAGATGCCAAGTACCCAGGGCCAGCAGGGCTTTGGCAGTTGTGAACAACATCCCTCTGATATCAGTTTGAGGTCTGAATCCGTGCCCCTCTCCCACCGGAGGCCTCTTTGCATCCTAATCAACCAATTCACAAAGCTGGGGAGGAGAGGACGTGGGGTGGGGGGAGGAGCGGGGGTCCCCGCTGTGACTAATGGCCCAGCCTGCCCCTGAATACCATCAGTTGCCTTTCTCAGTTCACTTCTTTCCAGGACTCCAAATCACCCATGCTCTGAAGCCCTTGAGTTACCACATCCCTTTTGTGGCCAAGATGAAGTCTTCATCAAGGAACCAAGGGCCCCACAGGAGGAGGGATCCTGCAGATAAAATGAAGCAGGCAAGTCTGTGACAGTTCCCCAGTACTTTCTCAACCAACCCCTCTCAGAGATCCTTGGACCTCTTGTCAGGTTTCGTCCTCACCAGACCTCTCCCACAGACCTGATCCTTCTAAGAAGTTTTAAAAACGATCTAAGGTAAGGGCAGCAGCTACTGGTAAATGAGTTTGTCAGGTCACCACCAACTCATTGCATCTTGTCGCTCAGTCATGTCTGACTCTTTGCAACCCCATAGACTGCAGCACACCAGGCTTCCCTGTCCTTCACCATCTCCCGGAGTTTGCTCAAACTCACGCCCATTGAGTCAATGATGCCACCCAACTTATCATGTGATACCAGGCAAATCACTTAACTTCTGAGCTTGAGTTTTCTCCTCTGAAAAATAAAGGATTGGACAAGAAGACCTCCAAGATCCCTTCCAGATATGACAGCCTAAGTGTGAGCTCCACGTCTTACCACGGGGACTCCTCCTCGTCACCCCTCTGTTGTTCAGGAGCTGGCCCTCCCTCTGGGCCTGGCTGTGGCTCGAATTCAGTCCCTAATTCCTTCATGGCCTCAAGCCCTATGGGGGTGGCTGCACACTGAGAACCACAGGCGGAGGACGGCCACCCTTCTGTGCAACGTTAGCTTCCTAACCAAACTGTCTGCTTCTCCAGACACTGAAGGTATCACAGTGTTCCCCAAGGGGGTCCAATTCTCAATGCTGGGGCCATAGACACTGAGAACTCATCCGGGTTCCGGCAACATCTCCAAAGCGTGTCCACACCTACCTGCTTTGGGCGGTTTGTTTTTTGCTTTTCAACATTGAAGAACATATTATCCTAGGGAAAGAGATTGTATTGAATTGCCTAGCCATAACACTCCCCTTCTTCTCTCTGAAGATGTGCTTCACAACCATTAATATTTTACCATGACATCCCGAACATCCAGAAAATCAGTTGTGCTAGACACCCGTGCCCTCCTGGATGCAGTGTTCACTTCCTTACACTTGAGTCACAAGCTCTCTTTAGAGCTCCTTGTGTTTCAGTGAGTGTGAGTAAGTGTGTGGATCACAATAAACTGTGGAAAATTCTGAAAGAGATGGGAATATCAGACCGCCTGACCTGCCTCTTGAGAAACCTGTATGCAAGTCAGGAAGCAACAGTTAGAACTGGACATGGAACAACAGACTGGTTCCAAATAGGAAAAGGAGTCCGTCAAGGCTGTATATTGTCACCCTGCTTATTTAACTTCTATGCAGAGTACATCATAAGAAACGCTGGGCTGGAAGAAGCACAAGCTGGAATCAAGATTGCCAGGAGAAATATCAATAACCTCAGCTATGCAGATGACACCACCCTTATGGCAGAAAGTGAAGAAGAACTAAAGAGTCTCTTGATGAAAGTGAAAGAGAGTGAAAAAGTTGGCTTAAAGCTCAACATTCAGAAAACCAAGATCATGGCATCCAGTCCCATCACATTATGGCATCCGGTCCCATCACTTCATGGCAAATTGATGGGGAAACAGTGGAAATAGTGGCTGACTTTATTTTGGGGGGCTCCAAAATCACTGCAGATGGTGATGCAGTTCAGTTCACTTCAGTTGCTCAGTTGTGTCCGACTCCTTGTGATTCCATGAACCACAGCATGCCAGGCCTCGCTGTCCATCACCAACTCCTGGAGTCTACCCAAATCCATGTCCATCGAGTCAGTGACGCCATCCAATCATCTCATCCTCTGTTGTCCCCTTCTCCTCCTCCCCTCAATCTTTCCCAGCATCAGGGTCTTTTCAAATCAGTCAGCTCTTCGCATCAAGTGGCCAAAGTATTGGAGTTTCAGCTTCAAAGTCCTTCCAATGAATATTCAGGGTTGATTTCCTTTAGGATGGACTGGTTTGATCTCCTTGCAGTCCAAAGGACTCTCAAGAGTCTTCTTCAACATCACAGTTCAAAAGCATCAAAGCATCAGTTCTTCGAATCTCAACCTTTTTTATAGTCCAACTCTCACATCCATACGTGACTACTGGAAAAACCATGATTTTGACTAAACAGACCTTTGTTGGCAAAGTAATGTCTCTATTTTTTAATACCCTGTCTAGGTTTGTCATAGCTTTCTTCCAAGCAGCAAGTGTCTTTTAATTTCATGGCTGCAGTCACTATCTGCAGTGGTTTTGGAGCCCAAGAAAATAAAGTTTGTCACTATTTCCATTGTTTCCCCCATATATTTGCCATGAAGTGATGGAACCAGATGCCATGATCTTAGTTTCTTGAATGTTGAGCTTTAAGCCAGCCTTTTCACTCTCCTCTTTCACCTTCATCAAGAAGCTCTTTAGTTCCTCTTTGCTTTCTGCCATAAGGATGGTGTCATCTGCATCGGTTCAGATCAGTTGCTCAGTTGTGTCCGACTCTTTGTGACCCCATGGATTGCAGCATACCAGGCTTCCCTGTCCATCACAAACTTCAGACTCATGTCTATCAAGTCCGTGATGCCATCCAACCATCTCATCCTCTGTTGTCCCCTTCACCTCCTGTCTTCAATCTTTCCTAGCATCAGGGTCTTTTCAGATGGGTCTGTTCTTTGCATCAGGTGGCCAAAGTATGGCAGTTTCAGCTTCAGCATCAGTCCTTCCAATGAATATTCAGGACTGATTTCCTTTAGGATGGATTGGTTGGATCTCCTTGCAGTCCAAGGGACTCTCAAGTCTCCAACACCACAGTTCAAAAGCATCAATTCTCCGGCGCTCAGCTTTCTTTATAGTTCAGCTCTCACATCCATACATCCATACATGACTACTGGAAAAACCATAGCTTTGACTACACAGATCTTTGTTGGCAAAGTAATGTCTGTGCTTTTTAACATGCTGGCTAGGTTGGTCAAAACTTTTCTTCCAAGGACTAAGCGTTTTTTAATTTCATGGCTGCAGTCAACATCTGATTTTGGAGCCCCCAAATTAAAGTCTGTCACTGTTTCCATTGTTTCCCCATCTATTTTCCATGAAGTGGTGGGACTAGTGCCATGATCTTTGTTTTTTGAACATTGAGTTTTAAGCCAAATTTTTCACTCTCCTCTTTCACTTTCATCAAATTGCTCTTTATTTCTTCACTTTCTGCCATAAGGGTGGTATCATCTGCATATCTGAGTTATTGATATTTCTTCTGGCAATCTTGATTCCAGCTTGTGCTTCATCCAGTCTGGCATTTCTCATGATGTACACTGCATATAAGTTAGATAAGTAGGGTGACAATATACAGCCTTGATGTTCTCCTTTCCCAATTTGGAACCAGTCTGTTGTTTCATGTCCAGTTCTAATTGTTGCTTCTTGACCTGCATACAGATTTCTCTGGGGGCAGGCCAGGTGGTCTGGTATTCCCATCTCTTTTAGAATTTTCTACAGTTTGTTGTGATCCACACAGTCAAAGTCTTTGGTAGTCAATAAAGCAGAAGTAGATGCTTTTTTGGAACACTCTCACTTTTTTGATCCAACAAATGTTGGCAATTTGATCTCTTTTCCTCTGCCTTTTCTAAATCCAGCTTGAACACCTGGAAGTTCACAGTTCATGTACTGTTAAAGCTTGGCTTGGAGAATTTTGAGCATTACTTTGCTAGCATGTGAGATGAGTGCAATTGTCTGGTAGTTTGCATTCTTTGGCATTGCCTTCATTCAAGGCAATTGCTTTCACTCCCTCACTGAAGGAATGAAAACTGACCTTTTCCAGTCCTGTGGCCACTGCTGAGTTTTCAAATTTGCTGGCATACTGAGTGCAGCACTTTCACAGCATCATCTTTTAAGATTTGAAATAGCTCAACTGGAATTCCATCACCTCCACTTGCTTTGTTTGTAGTGATGCTTCCTAAGGCCCACTTGACTTCACATTCCAGGATGTCTGGCTCTAGGTGAGTGATCACACCATCGTGATCATCTGGGTCATGAAGATCTTTTTTGTGTAGTTCTCCTGTGTATTCTTGCCACCTCTTCTTAATATCTTCTGCTTCTGTTAGGTCCATACCATTTCTGTCCTTTATTGTGCCCATCTTTGCATGAAATGTTCCCTTGATATCTCTAATTTTCTTGAAGAGATCTCTAATCTTTCCCATTCTATTGTTTTCCTCTATTTCACTGCATTGATCACTTTAGGAAGGCTTTCTTAACTTTCCTTGCTCTTCTTTGGAACTCTGCATTCAGATGGATATCCCTTTCCTATTTTATCTTAGGTTCTTGATATTTCTCCTGGCAATCTTGATTCCAGCTTAGAGCTAGTGATACTTGAACCAGTCAAATTTTCCTGCCTAGGGAGTTTGGATGCAACACAGAGTGGGCAGCCAGGAGATTGTCTGTGAGAGAGGCGGAATGACACAGAAAGAAAAGGTAGGACAGAGAGAAATCCTTCCTTCCCTGGTGGCAGAGCAAAGTTGGATCAATGAGCTCCTGCTGGTGAGAAGCTATAGGTCCAGGCTATCCATGGAACAACAGACTGGTTCCAAATAGGAAAAGGAGTACTTCAAGGCTGTATATTGTCACCCTGCTTATTTAACTTATATGCAGAGTACATCATGAGAAACGCTGGGCTGGAAAAAGCACAAGCTGGAATCAAGATTGCTGGGAGAAATNATTGATGCTTTTGAACTGTGGTGTTGAAGACTCTTGAGAGTCCCTTAGACTGCAAGGAGATCCAACCAGTCCGTTCTAAAGGAGATCAGTCCTGGGTGTTCTTTGGAAGGAATGATACTAAATCTGGAACTCCAATATTTTGGACACCTCATGCAAAGAATTGGCTCATTGGAAAAGTCTCTGACGCTGGGAGGGATTGGAGGCAGGATGAGAAGGGGACGACCGAGGATGAGATGGCTGGATGGCATCACCGACTCGATGGACATGATTTTGGGTGAAGTCTGGGAGTTGGTGATGGGCAGGGAGGCTGGCATGTTGCAATTCATGGGGTCACAAAGAGTCGGACGCGACTGAGTGACTGAACTGAACTGAACTGATGGACCCTGCGTCCTGAGGACCTACCTCGCAGGCCTGGAGGCCACAGTGGTGTCCTGATAAAGCTTCTGAAATGGGGCTGTATGCACTCCGGAATCACCTCGGTGCCCTGAGTTTCCCTACAGGTTAGGTGTGCTGCTGTGGGATCTCTGGTACCCTTCCCAGAGTCACAGTCTGTGAAATGGAGACCCTGAGGGAAATGCAGCTTTCAGATCTGAGGCTGGGCGGGCACATAGCACTGGAGGGGGTTTCCTTTCCCACAGTGCCCATCTCAGGCCCTCAGTGAGGACAGTTCCCCACCCTCTCCAGCCCTGGTGCCCCTTCCAGACATCTCAGCTCTCTCTGAGTGATGAGGACCATTCTCAAGCACTTACTATTGTGTCGGGTCCCATGAGTCCACTCCACCCCATGCGTTTCACTCTGACTGGGCCGTACAGTTCGAGGGGAGTGAAACTGGAGAAGAATGTGTGGAAGTTTGGGGCTTTCATCTCTTAAACAAATAGCAAATTCCTTGGGCTGCTGCTGCTGGAATTGAACAATGACAAACTGGGGGGAGGCTCTACAGCGTTACCTTAGCAACGCCCAGGCTGTTTTCAGGCAAGGGCTAGTAAAAGATGAACGGGAACAAAAATAATAAAGGGACGAGTCTGGATGGGGTCCAGGAATGGGGGTCTTCTGGCTGAATGTGTAGGTTTTGTGTTCTGTGGAGTTTTCAGGGCCCCTTTCAGCTAAGTTTCCTCTCGGCTCCCCCAGGGTGTTCCACCGTCAGTGAGCCCGTCCACTGGAATACTAATGCGAGGCCAAGGAAAAGCAGTGAGCCATGTTAGGGCCGGGTTAGGTAGGGAAAGACATCACAGCTGGGACCACCTAAGCAAGAAGTGACACGTGTGAAGCCTGCCAGACTTGGTCTCAAATTCATGAAGGTCAAGGGAGAAAGAGGGCAAAGTTCTTCAAAGGTATCTAGTGCCTGGGCCTTAGGCAGGACAGAGGCTTGTATACTGGCAATCCATCAGACCCTTGCCACTCACAGCGTGGTCCACGGAGCCGTGGCAGAGGCATCACCTGGGAGCTTGAGAGAAACACAGAATGTAGGACTGCCCCAGGCCTCCTGATGAGGGTCTGCATTTTGACAAGACCCCAGGTAATTCCTGTGTGCGCTGAGGTTTGAGAAGCGCCAAGCGGGCCCTCAGTCTTTGTCTCTCACAGGTTCCTATAAAATCCGCCTTTGTCATGTCAAAGTGGGCTACCACTCACACAAAAACAGGCATACCCAGTTTGCTGATAGTGCATTTTGGTGTTTATTTTTTAACACTGATTTTTTTTTTTTTGGCCAAGCTGTGTAGCTTACGGGATCTTAGTTCCCTGACCAGGTATGGATCTGTGACCCCTGCAGTAGAAGAGTGGAGTCTTAATTGCTGGACCCCCAGGGAAGTTCCAACACTGATTTTTTGTGGTGATAATGGCAGTGATGATGCTGATGATGAAGATGACATTAGATACTCTTAGGGATTGAATTGTGTCTGTCCACCAAAGGATATGTTCAAATCCTAACCCCGAGGACCTGTGAATATGACCTTATTTGGAAACAGAGTCTTTGCAGATGAGATCAAGTTAAGATGAGGTGATTGGGATTGCCCTAATCCAATGGGCAGGGGTTTTGCTGGTGGTCTAGTGGCTGAGACTCTGTGCTCCCAATGCAGGGGGTCCAGGTTTGACCCCTGGTTAGGGAGCTAGATCCCACATGCTGCAACTAAGAGTTCGCATGCTGCAGATAAAGATCCTGTATGTCGCAACTAAGACCTGGTGCAACCAAGTAAATAAACATGTTTGGAAAAACACAGGGAAATTTGGGCAGCAGACGCCAGGGGAGAATGCCATGTGATGACAGAGGCAGAGATTGGAGTTACCTTGCCAAGAGCTAAGGA
Source organism: Redunca redunca (assembly GCA_006410935.1). Classification (NCBI taxonomy): domain Eukaryota; kingdom Metazoa; phylum Chordata; class Mammalia; order Artiodactyla; family Bovidae; genus Redunca; species Redunca redunca. The sequence continues at coordinate 18,459 of SJYQ01017985.1, forward strand.
ATGCCAAGGATTGCAGACAGCTGCCAGAAACTAGCAGAGAAACCGGAAACAGATTCTCCCTCTGAGCCCCTAAGGAGGAACCAACCTCCCAACACCTTGATAGCAGGGTGGGAGATGATCAGTGTCTATTGTTTCAAGCCACCTAGCTTGTGATACTTTGTTAAAGCAGCCCCAGGAAACTCATAGAGAAATTTTCTCTCTCTCTTTTTTTCCTGACACTTTCTTTTCTTAAAGCACTTTCACATACAGTATCTTGTGAAAGCAGAGGCATTTTATGATAGGCATTTAATTCAGTTTTTCAAATAAGAAAGTCCCTTCTTTTACTTCAAGAGGTCACAGGCAGTACTATAGCTGGACCCAACCCAGGGCTGTCTCATGCCCAGAGGGCCTGTGAAAAAGGACTCACAGGGCCTGTGGTCCTGTGCATGCATGCCCAGACCTGGGCAGCTGCCTTTGCCCCTCAGGACACTGAATACGAGGGAAGTCTAGTACCACAGGGCTCACCCATGTCCATCTTCACCGTCAAATCCCATGGGCTCAAAGGTGACATCAGCAGGGTGTGTCCAAGCCCCACACTGG
>SJYQ01017987.1:0-33379 GCA_006410935.1 Redunca redunca
GAATAATAATGAGTATGAACGAGGAGGATCCAACTTCCTTCCAATCTGGCTTGTTTAGGAGCTCTTGGGAAAGAGAAATGTAACTTTAAAGCAACAATAAGAAACCATTCATACCCATCACAGTAGCAAAAATTTTAAACTCATTAATAACAGCGTGGGCAAGAATGTGAAACTGGGTGGACCCTCATACATAGCTGGTAGGGCTATAAATTGTCAAAGACCTTGGCAACAACTAGAATATAATGAAGACAGGCACAGTCCATGCCCTGTCAATTTCCTTTACAGAACAGATCCAGAAAAATGGTTGTGTCTCTGTACACCGAAACGCATAAAAGTATTCATTGCATCATGGTTTAAAGAAAAATTACAAGGCATTTTCATCAAAAGGAAACAAAAGAAACAAATTATGTTTATATAATAAGATATGAAAAAGCAATGAAAACAATTCATGGGATCAATCTGCACCAGCAAAATCTGAAGGAAAAAAAAAAAAGAACGGAAAAGATGAACAAACAATGCAAGTTACAAAGAAACCTAAAAAATAAATATGGACTTCCCTGGTAGTCCAGAGGTTAAGAATCCGCACTTCCATTGCAGGGGCCATGGGTTTAATCCCTGGTAGCAGATCCTAAGATCCTGTATGACCTGAGGTGCAGCCAAAAAAATAACAACAATACATAGTATAATACAAAGAGTAAAAGCTGGAAAATGACACTAATGGGAGAGTAAGCATCTAATGAAGAAGGACTGGGGATTAAATTTTATCTCATAATTTAATTATATGTCTAAATTTAACCGTAGGAATCTAGATCTCTCTTTTGGAATATGCATATTATTATTTTTATATAATTTCTATTTAGGAATTCGATGTAAATCAAGTTTTCTTTATGCCAGTCTCAGATAGGGGTGGCCAAGAATTCATCAGGGAATCCAAGCAAGTTTACAGGGTCTCTCCACGTCTGCATGAGGAAGGGACGGAGTCAATCCTGGTAATGCAATGGGCAGAACAGATCCTCCTGCATAAAAGCAACGTGCGCAGGAAGCTCACCCTCCTGCCGGAGACAGGCTGTCTCTCCTCTGCAAAACAAGGTCCTGTACCAGTGAAGTACCAGCAGAATGCTTAGGTGCAATTTGTAAAAAGATCTAAGAAACCATCCCTTTGGAACAACTCTCTGGGCTTCTATTCAGAAACAAGAGTTGACAAGAGATGACAGGCCAATTCTGAAATAAAAGAAAAACAGAATTGTATAGCATTCTCCCATATTATCTACTAGACAAGTGACTTCAATTTTCTCTGGATGCCAATGATAAAGAGAAAGATGAGATGCCATGAAGGGTTCAAAGAATAACTGGAAAAAATCTATTTCAAAAGCTTGAGGATATTCAGAAGCAAGATAACATTAAGCTGGGGCTCTGTACTTAAGTCTTCCTCACAGATGCACACTTATTAAGTCCATATTTCAGGATGAATACACTTTAATACCAACTAATCCTCTCCTTTCACCTAATTTAGAAAAAAAAGATTGTATGAAAAAGTTCATAAAAATAGATTTAGATGATTTTTATATTATTTGAAAAGGCACATGGGAAATTTAGGTATCTTTTTAAAACACACTGATTTAGGGTAAATACAGCACCAGTGCTACTTGGTATACACACAAACTTTTTCCTTTGTTTTTATTGAGATATAATTCATATGCCATACAGCTTGTGTTTTTTTAGTATGCAATTCAGTGATTTTGAGTATATTCATGAAGTGATACAATCACTGCCTCTAATTAATTCCAAATTATTTTTAATACCCTCCAAAAAACCCTACACATTAGCAGTCCCTCCCACACACCCTTCCCCACCCTTCCACTCGCTCTCTGCCATGCATCTGTAGCCCCTGACAACCACTAACCTATGTTCTACCTCTGTGGAACTGACTACTCTGAACACTTCAAATAAACAGAATCACACAACATGCAGCCTTTGTGCCTGGCTTCTTTCATTTGGCATAAACACTTCAAATTTCACACAGGTTGTAGCAGTATTAGTACTTCCATTCCTTTATATGACTCTATAATATTCCATGGTATCACTATACAACATGTGTTTATTCATTTCTCAGCCAATAGACTTCTTGATTATTATAAAATAACACTACTAGGAACACTCACCTGTAAGTTTTTGTGTTAACATAAATATCTTCAGTTTTCTTGGAATTGCTGGGTCATATGGTAATTCTACGTTGAACCTTTTGAGGACTGCCAGATTTTTTCAAGAGTTTCACTATTTTCCATTCCTACCAGCAAAGCATGAGTTCCAGTTTACCACATCCTCAGCAACACTTGTTATCCTCTGTTTAGTTGTAGCTGTCTTAGTGGCCATGAACTGGCAATTACTAATAATATCGAGCATCTTTCAGCACAAAGATTTTTAGAAGAATAATATAGCTTATATTGATTTAACAAGTGCTGTTAACAATAATAAATTAGTTAACTCTTACATAATAGTTTCCTTTCATAATTCAGTTCAGTTGCTCAGTTGTATCCGACTCTTTGTGACCCCATGAACTTCAGCATGTCAGGCGTCCCTGTCGATCACCAGTTCCCAGAACCTACCCAAACTCATGTCCATCGAGTTGGTGATGCCATGCAACCATCTCATCCTCTGTCATCCCCTTCTCCTTCTGCCCTCAATCTTTCCCAGCATCAGGGTCTTTTCCGATGAATCAGCACTTTGCATCAGGTGGCCAAAGTATTGGAGTTTCAGCTTCAACATCAGTCCTTCCAATGAACACCCAGGACTGATCTCCTTTAGGATGGACTGGTTGGATCTCCTTGCAGTCCAAGGGACTCTCAAGAGTCTGCTCCAACACCACAGATCAAAAACATCAATTCTTTGGTGCTCAACTTTCTTTATAGTCCAACTCTCACATCCATACATGACCACTGATAAAGCCATAGCCTTGACTAGATGGACCTTTGTTGACAAAGTAACATCTCTGCTTTTTAATATGCTATCTAGGTTGGTCATAACTTTCCTTCCAAGAAGCAAGTGTCTTTTAATTTCTTGGCTGCAATCACCATCTACAGTGATTGGAGCCCAAAAAACTAAAGCCAGCCACTGTTCCCTTTGATAATTAGACCTCACTAATATTTATATAGTCAATGAGTATTTTTCGTGAGTAAGGAAACTGTTAGAAGATCAAAAAGTAAATCTTTAAAAAGTACGTATACTGATATAAGACTTTAAACATTTATATACTTATGAAATGTATACATGTATACACTATAACATGCATACACTGTTATTCTTTAGCAAAAACGGTTGATCAAAGGAACACTAATGTAAGAATAAAGTTTGAAAAAAAGTTTAATATGTTGTATTGCAAAGTAGAAAATGGTTATAAGTAGCTAGCCTAGTTGCTCAAATGCTATTTATTATTTCTCTAGAAAAATTATGATTCTAAACAATCATGAAAAGTTTCTTTCACCAGTGTTTTATAGTTTTCTACATATAGGTCTTTAGTTTCTTTAGGTAGATATATTCCTAAGTATTTTATTCTTTTCGTTGCAATGGTGAATGGAATTGTTTCCTTAATTTCTCTTTCTAGTTTCTCATTATTAGTGTATGGGAATGCAAGGGATTTCTGTGTGTTGATTTTATATCCTGAAACTTTACTATATTCATTGATTATCTCTAGTAATTTTCTGGTGGAGTCTTTAAATACTTAGGAATATATCTATCTAAAGAAACTAAAGACCTATATATAGAAAACTATAAAACACTGGCGAAAGAAATCAAAGAGGACACAAACAGATGGAGAAATATACCATGTTCATGGATTGGAAGAATCAATATAGTGAAAATGAGTATACTACCCAAAGCAATCTACAGATTCAATGCAATCTCTATCAAGCTACCAGCGGTATTTTTCACAGAGCTAGAACAAATAATTTCACAATTTGTATGGACATACAAAAAACCTCAAATAGCCAAAGCAACCTGGAGAAAGAATGGAACTGGAGGAATCAACCTGCTTGACTTCAGGCTCTACTACAAAGCCACAGTCATCAAGACAGTATGGTACTAGCACAAAGACAGAAATATAGACCAATGGAACAAAATAGAAAGCCCAGAGATAAGTCCACGCACCTATGGACACCTTTTCTTTGACAAAGGAGGCAAGAATATACAATGGAGAAAAGACAATCTCTTTAACAAGTGGTGCTGGGAAAACTGGTCAACCACTTGTAAAAGAATGAAACTAGAACACTTTCTAACACCATACACAAAAATAAACTCAAAATGGATTAAAGATCTAAACATAAGACCAGAAACTATAAAACTCCTAGAGGAGAACGTAGGCAGAACACTCTCTGGCATAAATCACAGGAGGATCCTCTATGACCCATCTCTCAGAATACTGGAAATAAAAGCAAAAATAAACAAATGGGACCTAATTAAAATTAAAAGCTTCTGCACAACAAAGGAAACTATAAGCAAGGTGAAAAGACAGCCTTCTGAATGGGAGAAAATAATAGCAAATGAAGCAACTGACAAAAAACTAATCTCAAAAATGTACAAGCAATTCCTGCAGCTCAATTCCAGAAAAACGACCCAATCAAAAAATGGGCCAGATAACTAAACAGACACTTCTCCAAAGAAGACATACAGATGGCTAATAAAAACATGAAAAGATGCTCAACATCACTCATTATCAGAGAAATGCAAATCAAAACCACAATGAGGTACCATTTCACACCAGTCAGAATGGCTGTGATCCAGAAGTCTGCAAGCAATAAATGCTGGAGAGGGTGTGGAGAAAAGGGAACCCTCTTATGCTGTTGGTGGGGATGCAAACTGGTACAGCCACTATGGAGAACGTGTGGAGATTCCTTAAAAAACTGGACATAGAACTGCCTTATGACCCAGCAATCCCACTGCTGGGCATACACACCGAGGAAACCAGAAGCGAAAGAGACATGTGTACCCCAATGTTCATCGCAGCACTGTTTATAACAGCCAGGACATGGAAGCAACCTAGATGTCCATCAGCAGATGAATGGATAAGAAAGCTGTGGTACATATACACAATGGAGTATTACTCAGCCATTAAAAAGAATACATTTGAATCAGTTCTAATGAGGTAGATGAAACTGGAGCCTATTATACAGAGTGAAGTAAGCCAGAAAGAAAAACACCAATACAGTATACTAACGCATATATATGGAATTTAGAAAGATGGTAATGATAACCTGTATGTGAGACAGCAAAAGAGACACAGATGTATAGAACAGTCTTTTGGATTCTGTGGGAGAGGGAGAGGGTGGGTTGATTTGGGAGAATGGCATTGAAATGTATAATATCATATATGAAATGAATCACCAGTCCAGGTTTGATGCATGATACAGGATGCTTGTGGCTGGTGTGCTGGGATGACCCAGAGGGATGGTACAGGGAGGGAGATGGAAGGGGGATTCAGGATGGGGAACACATGTATACCCGTGGCAGATTCATGTTGATGTATGGCAAAACCAATACAATATTGTAAAGTAAAAAAAAAAGAGAGAGAGAGAGAGAGAGAAGTTTCATTACTTGCAACAGTTTTAAAATTGCTTTGAAATCACTTCTGTGACCTATGTGCTAGACCAAAATAAAACATTAATGTAAACTATATTCAGAAACATTCAGTATGAATTTTAAGTACTAGAAGGTATACTTCCTCATATGACACAATACATTACTGGCCACACTCATGACATTTAAGACCTCTGTACAATAAAAGCTAGGATGGAGACTGATGTTTAAAATATGGAAACTAAAATTAAAATGTGATTTTTCAAAATCTAAAATGAGAAGCTGAAAGCTCAAAGTACCGCTGATGGTCACAAGTAACTCATTCAAGCTACAGTATTTAACTCATTCAGGGTATGCTCTCTTGATCATTCAGCAAATGATGCCATAATTTTTCCCAGTGAAAGTACCAAACCCATTCAGTGAACGCTGTTAGTATTCCATGTGTATGTTTCAGGTGTTCAGGTCTAACCACTAAATCCCCCTAATATACCTTGTGTTTCTAGCCTTAATACATTGGTTCACGTAAGTTTCCCCGTCTGAAATTTTCTTTTCTCCAGTCTTCTTTTTCTATACCGTTGCCATCTAACTGCATCCAATACAAACTCCATAAAGTTTACATAAAGCTGTTGGTGTAACTATTTCCTCCACTGAACAGTTAGCTATACCGAATATCAGTCGGGGCAATTAAATTCAAAGGTAGGTAAGAGGAGCTGGGTTTTGGAGAACCAAGGATGACTCCTACATTTCTCATTTGTTTGACTATGTAGGACACATCCCTTTTTCCATAAACATTTATGAAGCTGGAAGCAAGACAAAGAGAACAGCCTCCAAGTTAGAGGGCACAAAGGTAGCTGCACAAAGGACCTAAAAAAGGTCCTTTTCCAGACCTCTGAATGAATTCGCTATTATGTATTCATTCATTTATTCAACATTTTTTCCACCTCTTCCTAAATGGACCCTAAGGATAAAAATGGGGCTTCCCCGATCGTCAGCAATTAAAGAATCCACCTACAATGCAGGAGACACAGGAGATGTGGGTTCCATCCCTGGGCTGGGAAAATTCCCTGGAGGAGAAAATGGCAACCGATTCCAGTATTCCTGCCTGGAAAATCCCATGGACAGAGGAACGTGGTGGGGTACAGTCCATGGAGTTGCAAAGAGTCAGAGAGGACTGAGTGACTGAGCATGCGTACATGTAAGGATAATGATAGGAAGATGGAACATATATTTAATGAATATTTAATATTAGCCAAAAACTTACCATATAACAGTTGCTCCACATCTCCACTATTACAGTTGTACCTTGGAGATACTGTGGGTTCAGTTCAGATAACCCAATAAGCGAGTCATACAAATTTCTGGGTGTCCCAGGGCACATAAAAGTTATGTTTACACTATACTTTATAAGTGTGCAATAGCATTTTGTCTAAAAAATGTACATTTCTTAATTTTAAAATATTTTACTGCTAAAAAATGCTAACCAACATCTGAGATATCAGAGAGCCATAATCTTTTTGTTAGTGGCAGATTTTGCCTGAACGTCAGTGGCTGCTAATTGATCAGTGTTGCAGCTGCTCAAGGTTGGGGTAGCTGTGACAATTTCTTAAATAACAATGAAGTCTGCTGCCTCACATTGACTTTTCCTTTCATGAATGGTTTCTTGGTAGCATGCAATGTAGTTTGATAGCATTTATTCACAGTACAACTTCTTTCAAAATTGGAATCAAGCCAACATAGTATGTCTGCTCTATTTCAGTTAAGAAATGAAATCAATCCTTTCAAACCCTACCACTGTTTTATCAACTAAGTTTAAGTAATATTCTAAATTCAGTGTTCTCATTTCAACAATCGTCACAGCATCTTCACCAAGAATAGACTGCCATTGCAAGAAACCATTTTCTTTACTCATGAATGAGGCAATTCCTCATCCATTAAAGTTATAGCATGAGAATTCAGTCAACTCTTCAGGCTCCATTTCTATTTCTCCTGCTATTTCTATAACATTGGCAGTTTCTTCCTTCACCAAAGTCTTGAACCTCTCAAAGTCATCCATGAGGATTCAGAATGAACTTCTTCCCAACTCCTGTTAATGATATTCTGAACTCCACACAAATCACAAACATTCTTAATGACATCTAGAATGGTGAATTATTTCCAAAAGGTTTTCAACTGACTTTGCCCAGATCCATGAAGGAATCATTATCTATGGCAACAAAACTGCTCCTTGATCCATGGGCTGCAGAACAAAAATGTGTTCAGTTCAGTCGCTCAGTCGTGTCTGACTCTTTGCTACCCTTTGGACTGCAGCTCACCAGCCCTCCCTGTTCATTACCAACTGCCAGAGCTTACTCAAACACATGTCCATTGAGTCACTGATGCCATCCAACCATCTCATCCTCTGTCGTTCCCTTCTCCTCCTGCCTTCAATCTTTCCCAGCATCTGGGTCTTTTCAGGTGAGTCAGTTCTTCACATTAGGTGGCCAAAGTATTGGAGATTCAACTTCAGCATCAGTCCTTCCAATGAATATTCAAGGACTGATTTCCTTTAGGATTGACTGGTTGGATCTCCCTGCAGTCCAAGGGACTCTCAAGAGTCTTCTCCAACACCACAGTTCATCAGCAGATGAATGGATAAAGCTGTGGTACATATACACAATGAAGTATTACTCAGCCATTAAAAAGAATACATTTGAATCAGTTCTAATGAGGTAGATGAAACTGTAGCTGATTATACAGAGCGAAGTAAGCCAGAAAGAAAAACACCAATACAGTATACTAACGCATATATATGGAATTTAGAAAGATGGTAATGATAACCCTGTATGTGAGACAGCAAAAGAGACACAGATGTATAGAACAGTCTTTTGGACTCTGTGGGAGAGGGCGAGGGTGGGATGATTTGGAAGAATGGCATTGAAACATGTATAATATCATATAAGAAATGAATTGCCAGTCCAGGTTCAATGCAGGATACATGATGCTTGTGGCTGGTGCGCTGGGATGACCCATACAGGGTTCAGGATGGGGAACACATGGACACCCGTGGTGGATTCATGTTGATGTATGGCAAAACCAATACAGTACTGTAAAGTAACTAGCCTCCAATTAAAATAAATAAATTTAATTTTTTTTAAAAAAAGCATCAATTCTTCAGCGCTCAGCTTTCTTTATACGAAAAACCAAAGCTTTGGCTAGACGGACCTTTGTTGGCAAAGTAACGTCTCTGCTTTTTAATATGCTGTGTAGATTGGTCAGAACTTTTCTTCCAAGGAGAAGGCATCTTTTAATTTCATGGCTGCAATCACCATCTGCAGTGATTTTGGAGCCCCCAAAAATAAACTCTCTTGCTGTTTGCACTGTTTCTCCATCTATCTGCCATGAAGTGATGGGACCAGATGCCATGATCTCAGTTTTCTGAATGTTGAGTTTTAAGCCAACTTTTTCACTCTCCTCTTTCACTTTTGTCAAGAGGCTCTTTAGTTCTTTGCTTTCTGCCGTAAGGGTGGTGTCATCTGCATATCTGAGGTTATTGACATTTCTCCTGGCAGTCTTGATTCCAGTTTGTGCTTTATCCAGCCGGGTATTTCTCATGATGTACTCTGCATATAAGTTAAATAAGCAGGGTGAAAATGTACAGCCTTGACGGACTCCTTTCCCAAATTGGAACCTGTCTGTTGTTCCATGTCCAGTTCTGTTGCTTCCTGACTTGCGTACAGATTCCTCAGGAGGCAGGTCAGGTGGTCTGGTATTCCCATCTCTTTCAGAATTTTCCACAGTTTTCTGTGGTCCACACAGTCAAAAGCTTTGGCATAGTCAATAAAGCAGAAGATGTTTTCTGGAACTCTCTTGCTTTTTCAATGATCCAACAGATGTTGGCAATTTGATCTCTGGTTCCTCTGCCTTTTCTAAATGTGTTGGCAGATGTGAAAACATTAATCTTCCCCTACATCTCATCTTCATCAGAGTTCTTGGGTGACCAGGTACATTGTCAGTGAGCAGTTATATTGTGAAAAAATCTTTTTCTCCCAGCATTAGGTCTCAACAGTGGGATTAAACTACTCAGTAAACCATGCTGCAAACAGATGTGCTGTCATTCAGACTTTGTTGTTCTATTTATAGAGCAAAGGCAGAATAGATTTAGCATAATTCTTAAGGGATCTAGGATTTTTAAAACGGTCAGTGAACATTGGTTTCAATTAAAGTCACCAGCTGCATTAGCTCCTAACAAGAGTCAATATACACTTTGAGGCTTTAAAGCCAGGCACTGACTTCTCCTCTCTAGCTATGAAAGTTCTGGATGGCATCTTCTTCCAAAAGAAGGCTGTTTCTTCTCCCCAAAATCTGATGTCTAGTTTAACTACTTTGATTACTTATCTTACTTAGATCTTCCAGATAACTTGCTGCGGCTTTATATCAGCACCTCTTGCTTCACCTTGCACTTTTATATTAGAGAAGTGCCTTCCTTCTTTCCTTAAACTTCACAAACCAACTCTGCTGGGCTTCAAACTTTTCCTCTGCACTTCCTCACCTCTCTCAGCTTTCAGAAAATGGAAGAGCATTAGGGCCTTGATCTGAACTAGGCTTTGGTTTCAGGGAATATTGTGGCTCGTCTGCATTTTCCAGCCAAACCATTAGAACTTTCTCCATATCAGCCACAGGGATGTTTCACTTACTGCATGCGTTCACGGGAGTAGCAACTTTGATTTCCTTCAAGAACTTTACATTCACAACTTGGCTGTTGGGCACAAGAGGCCTAACTTTTGGCTTGCCTTGGCTTTTAACATGCCTCTTCACTAAGTTTCATTATTTGCAGCTTTTGATTTAAAGTGAGAGATGTGACTCTTCCTTCCACTGGAACACTGAGAGGCCACTGCAAAACTATTAACTGGCCTGATTTCAATACTGCTGTACCTTGGGGAACAGACAGTCCTGAGGATTTGAGAGACAGGGGAATGGCTGGTCTGCAGAGTAGTCAGAACACATACAACATTAAGTTCAACATCTCAGATCGTTGACCACCGATCGCCATAACAAATGACGAAAAAGTTTGAAATGTGACAATTACCAAAACGTGACCCAGAGACAAGGAAGTGAGGAAATACTGTCAGAAAAATGGTGCTGAAAGACTTCCTCAATCCAGGGGTGCCACAAACCTTCAATTTGTAAAAAACACAATAAAGGTGAGCAATAAAAAGAGGTACGCCTATATTTTTAATCTTCGCAAAAGACCCTACTGTTTTATCCACTGCAGAGAAAAAACAGCCTTAGAAGTGAAATTGTCCAAACTCATAAAACTAACCAGTACTCAAGCCAAGATCAAAAGACAAATCTGAGGAAAAAACAATCCGTCCAACTCCAAAGTTACTCAGCCTCAGTCTAAAGCAACTCAATTAGTGAGGAATGTATTAAAGTATAAAATACATGTTATATAGATGCAATCATATGTATTTTATAGCACATAAAATTAGTATCCATAATTAACATGATGTTATATAATAAATATGCTAGTCTAGTTTTAATANAAAAATATGCTATGAATGGCAGTAATTAGTAAAATTTTTAAAACATCATTTATTTATAGGTTACTAACTTCTTACTGCCAATCAAGAGATCTGTTTTGGAAAAAAACAGTCCAATATTAAAATTGAAAGTCACTCCAATACTAAAATAAGGAGATAGTTAGGATCTTGTAACTGAAGTAGGACTACACGTAAAGCAGTGAAACAGTATGACCTCTTCTCTCCCAACGAAAAAGACTGCTCCCAACCCATATCCTTAAAAAAATATATAAATGGTAAAGTCTCCATTTCCTCAGGGACAATATTTTCAAATCTAGTTTGTCACAAGATAAAGACAATTTACCCAAAGTGTAAATAAGAAGGTCTATAAATGAAATAAGCAAACAGATTATTCTCAAAATTAATCTGTGCCAAGAGTTAAAATATTCACAACTTGATTACTTTAATGCATGATAACGTGGAGAATAGCATGAACCATCACGCTGCATGTTTCATAATACTGTATAAAAAGTGGCTACATTACTACGAGCTAAAGTAGCCCTTTTCAACGATTTTCTTAGCATTCTCCTTTCTGAGCTGAGCAAACCAAGCCTTAGGCGATCGGGGTGGAGATAAATCTGTATTAAGGGGCACTTTACCTTCAAGTAAATCAAGACAGCATAGCTATAATTTTGTTATGCTCCAGCATAGAGCAGCAGAGAAGTCTAGTAGGTCTTTGCTTCTTTCAGGATGATTTCATGCTTGAGTCTTTGGTTAACAATTATGGGTTTTCTATATTTTGTATGTGTCTGAAATTAAACATGACAGCTCTGCCGCAGTTTTTTGAAGTTTTATGAATGTTAAACAACAGCTGTTTGACTAGGGATTTGCCATACCAAAATGTAAACGAACATCACCAGTGCAAAGGGTCTAAGTTTACGACTTTAACGCCATAATCCAAGGACACAGTTTGACTTCACAGGGTCTATAAATAAGCACCTTTTAAAGCTGAATGACAGCAATAAGGAACTACACACTTAGTAAAATGATAGGGTTTTGTGTTTTTTTTTTTTTTTTTGGTCTTTTAAGAACTACGATTCACTGGCAATTTCTGGGAAGGAAACAAAATAAATTTTATGTAGACTTTACTTGTCATGTACTGTTCAACATATTCAAAATAGAATTCAGATGATCACACATGATCATAAATAATACATGTTTTCTATTACCCAAAATATTAAGAATATGAAAACAAATGCTTTTTTTACCTGCAATAATTGAAGCTAAATTTTTTCACAGTATCATGAGAAATTTGTTTCAAATTTATTTTTTTCTAAATGTTACTGACAAAAAGACATATGACCCCATCAATTGAGCTTTTTTATTCAAATGCCTTACATAAATCCTCCTAATATTCTCTCCTCCAACCCCACGTGGTTTTGAACTTACTCCTCAAGCCTATACAACTCAGTACACATTCTAAACAAATAAGAAACTCTATCTGCTAAAGGTAATTCTCCGAACTGCATACAACAGGTTCATCTTATTCTATCTGGTAAAAACTACAGATTTTTGCTATGCGTAAATCGATTCGACAGTCAACTATTACCTGTTCTTCCTAAGATGTCATATGAATGGCTTCATAAGATCTCATATAAATGGAGCACTGTGAATTAGTTTAATAATAAAACATTTAATCACACTGTATCGCTTCTTTTCAAAGACATTTCTGAAAATACTGGCAACTAGGCATATTGGTAAGCCCTTTGCAATCATAGGTCCTATAGTAACTGCAAAGGAAGACCCAATAGTGACCAAGAGTCATCAGGGCAAAAGTCTGTACAACCCTATTCCCGGAAGAATGACCTCCCAGGACAACAGGATGCTGAGGGTATAAAGCAGATCCTAGATCTTCCTGTGTCTATTTTATCAAAGTGGAGGGTCATCCCTCGGTTGTTCACAGGTCCACCAGAGTAGCCAGCAGGTCTCTAAGCACCGATACAACTTGGCTGCAGTGGAACCACAAAGATCCCCCTCTAGTACAGCAACACAGATGGCCAAGGACAGGCGCCCAAGAAAGAAGCCACCACAGAAAGGAAAGAACAAAGCCTGAGGGAAACAGACTTATCACATCAGCGTTATATAATAGGAAGAATCCCGATGCATCATGTGGCTTGTGCTAAAACGCTTAGTGATCTCATTCTTACCATAACAAATTATCTGCCAGCAAAGACCTTCAAGGTCAAACCCTGGCAACAATTAAAAAATAATGAAAAGCATTTATCCCAAGGCAGAGTTAGAATGTTTTAGTTTGAAGCAATGTGCTGTATATTTTATTAGCTATAACTTGTTTAATTATTCATCACAACTCTGCTTACATTCCATATAGAAACCTCAGGTTGCTCAGATTTCTATCTGAAATGCTGTTTTTTTCCCCCTTATTCAAAGGCAAATGCCTTAAGAGACCAACATTTCTATGATTTTCAACAGAACACAAAGATCTATTTGTTCAGAATGCAATACTAAATTAAAGCCCAAAAGAAACACATGGAAACAGAGGGGGGAAAGAGAGGAGAGAAAAAGAGAAAAGACAGACGTGTCATGTCATCACTGAAAATCACACAAACCTCTTGACCAGACTCTGCCCCAGGGTCCCTCCTTCTGCACCTTGGCTGCGCATGCTCCCAGCCCATCTGCATTCCCCATGCACCCGTGCTCTTCTCAGGGTCCAGGGCCCCTGCAGCCTCAAAGGCTAACTGAAGCACTGCTAGGCACTTTCCAGAAGCTTCCATGTGGCTGCCCATCTGTGATAATGCCACTGTCTCCTTGAGTTGCTTCTGGGCACATTTTGTCCCTAAAGACAGAGCTATTGTCACCAGTTTAATCATCTGCCTATTTCTGATACACAGGTGAGCCAAAGGTGTTCTCTGCTGGAGAGGCAGACAGAGGTATGGAGGTACAGGGCAGGGCGGCAAGGCAGGTGGGGTTCTGCTCTGGTGTCTGCATTCTTGATACTAGTCTGATGCTGCTGCTGCTGCTAAGTCGCTTCAGTCGTGTCCGACTCTGTGCGACCCCATAGTTGGCAGCCCACTAGGCTCCCCGTCCCTGAGATTCTCCAGGCCAAGAATACTGGAGTGGGTAGCCATTTCCTTCTCCAATGCATGAAAATGAAAAGTGAAAGTGAAGTCACTCAGTCACGCCTTACTCTTAGCGACCCCATGGATTGCAGCCTACCAGGCTCCTCTGTCCATAGCATTTTCCAGGCAAGAGTACTGGAGTGGAGTGCCATTGCCTTCTCCGACCAATCTGATGAATGCCTGCGAATTAGGTCCCCTCACTCACGTGACATTGAGGACTTCCCACCTCTCTCTCCATGGCTCTGAACGTGAGCATCTAAGTAGGAAAACTCATGTCTTAACACCGAAACACACAGGGCCACTCCCTGGTGTGGACCCAGGTCTGAGCCCCAGAGGAGTCTCAAAGGGCTGACAGTCTGGACCAACAGCACACCTTGGCTTTCCTTTTCACACAAAGGCCTTAACAAGTAACCTGACGGTAATGTTTCCTAAAAATGGCCACCGGGACTCTATACAGTTAACCAACCTCACGTGAGGGGATGTAAAAGCAAGCTAGATTTGGAGTCAAACTGAGTAAAGTATCAGCAACAGACTGAGACAGTCAAAGCATCTTTAATCGTGGAGGGATCACAGCGATTCGTTCCACTCCCTCATTTTAGAGGCCAGAGGGAGGAAGCCCTCGTGCTAAGAATGAAGTAGCTTCCTGAGCAGATCTAAGTCAGACACGGGCATTCACACGGTGAGACCCCATGTTCCCCTCACCCTGGGTCTGTAGCCTTTTTATTGGGGGCTCTTCCCAGGGGGCGTAGTGGTAAAACATTCACCTGCCAACACAGGAGAGGCAAGAGACACGGGTTCGACTCCTTGTCCGGGAAGATTCGCCAGGAGGAGGAAATGGCAACCCACTCCAGTTCCTGCCTGGAGGATCCCACGGACAGAGGGGCCTGCTGGGCTGCAGTCCACAGGGTCACCAAGAGTTGGACACGACTGCACATGAGGACGAGAATTGCTCTTACACTACAGATTGCCGGAATTCGAGAACTTCCTGGGGTCAACTTCAAAAGAAAGGACTCCAGAATGTTAATTTCTTCTATTCTAGTGTTCTTTAGAGCTTTACCCTGTTTCTAAAGGAAAGATTTTTTTAAAAATGTAGTTTCGACTTATATGCAGTTTTCTGGGGTTTTGTCTTGACCTCTCTGCTGTGACACTGCTGCACACAGGTGGTGGGGGGGCAGTTCTTCCACCTGCCTGTCTAGTCTACTCTTTTTCTTTAGAGACACAACCTCTGTTACATTCAGAGTAGCGATTCCCAGGTAAGAAACTGCATATCCCAACCTGTGGTTCAGCTACAGATGGCAGAGACCTAGCTCTGGCCAATGAGGTACAACCAGAAGCTGCCAGTGACAGCTCCCAAGAAAGTTCTTTAAAAGGGAGCAGACTTGACTGGCTTCTGCCTTTTGCGCCTTTCCTTTCAACTTCTTCATTTCTAGGAGGATCCTGGAGGTGTGGCAGCCACTTTGTCACTATGAGGCAACAAGCATGATGATGAAAACTGGACGACCGAAAGGAGGGCTGGAAAGAAATTCAGAAAGATCCTCAGATCTGGTGACACTGTAGGGTCATCTAACCTACCCTGGGCTGCCCTTCTCTAAATCAAAGACAAAGACGTCTGTTTGATTAAGCCACTGTGGCTTGAGTTTTTAGTTACACACAGATGAAATGAAAAGATGTCACCATGAACAAGAAAAAAAATCACAATTGTGTATTTTCAATTATATAGTTCAAAAAACTTTTTATGTTCGAATGTTTAGACCAACCACTGACTGAGCGCTATCTAACTTACAGGAACTAACATGATGTTCTCAATGTGTCCCACTGTTAATAATAATAATAATACAGTCATCTGAATGCATAAAGTGCTAAATATGGTTGTATCCTGAGAAAAGTCAAGGTAAACTGGGTCAGTAACTTACGGTAATCTCTAAGAATTTTTTACAGTGATACAACATCCCCTATATGAACTGGGGATGCTGTTTTCTCAAAACGATGTGTTTTTATTCTAAACAGCTGATTTCTCAATGTCTAAATTCAGAAATGTAAAGCAAGCAACATATTATAGGTGGTGCCAAGAACATCCAAGCAGCCAGTTACCCACATCTTATCAAATACTGTGTAGCCAGAAACACAATCAGAATATGAACATACCCCTGAACATCCTGCTTCCTGCACCGCATTTTTAATAAACCATTTTCCGCATCCAGATTCCTTCTTGAGACCTCCCCAAAATTCTCAGCTGCTACCACCTCTGCATCTGCCAGACACATTTTAATTCTTGTCTCACTTGCAAATTCTAATAAGCTGAAGGGAGAAGATGGCTTCGGAAAATAACTTATAGGCTACTGTAGTTTACTTCTCAGAATATTAGGCAAGTAAATAAAAGTCCAATACTTTAGGGTAAAATGATAAGGTCCTGCAAGGCTACTTCAGCCTTAGACAGTCACTTCTACATTTTAAATTATACCAATTTTACTCCTCAGAAAGTGTACTTGTATCACATCATGACTTCACATAAAAACATATCAAGTGTCAGCCCCTTTTTCAATGTATAAAGCCATACAGAAAGTGACAAAATTCCTAGTTTTACATAGGAAAACATTAAACATTCATTTATCTGGAAATAAGTAATCCTATTAGTTAACAATGCATATCATTTAGTCACATGTGTGCTGTGCCAAGTCGCTTCAGTCATGTTCAACTCTTTGCGACCCTATGAACTGCAGCCCGCGAGGCTCCTCTGTCCATGGGATTCTCCAGGCAGGAACACTGGAGTGGGTTTCCATGCCCTCCTCCAGAGGTCTTGCTGACCCAGGAATGAAACTCGCATCTCTTATGTCTCCTCCATTGGCAAGTAGGTTCTTTACCACTGGTGCCACCTGGGAAGCCCTTCATTTAGTTGCTGTCTTGCCTAAATATTTTAAGGGGAAGGACCAGGAGGGACAGCTGCAGTCACAGGGCTTGTAGCAGACTCAAAGGAGAAAGGGCAGTTTCTCTGACTCTCTTGAAGCCTGGCCATCCCCAGGCAGAGGACTTGGGTGGCTTACACCTCTGGCAAGCAGGTTGGAAAGGGACATACGGCCTCATAGGCATTGCCCTGGCAGGCACTCTACAGCACCCTGGCTTACAGAGGAAGCTTTGCTTGGCTAAGATCATAACTAAGGTGTGTCACAGGTCAATAACTTTAAAGACATATGTTATATCTCAACTGATTCAATGTTCAATGTTGAGATCCAGCTTTTATCTAAGTGTTCCACTTTCATCTACCCAAGCATCACATGTGGCTCTTCCTAAGACACCAGGAAAGCCTCTCTTAGCCACACCCCCAGGTCTCTGAAGCCACCCAACTTGCAATTAAGTGCATTGAGGGGCCTGGCCAGATCCTACAAAAAGAGTGGAGCCCCCGGTGAAAAAGAACTCACTGGAGGGAGAACCTGGCTCACCTACACTTGAAAAGGAATGTGGCAGGGGCTTTGCTATGATTCTATAATGAACAGCTACAGTGCCTCAGCTGCAGGATTCAAAAATGGGCGTTTCCACTGTAAATGCACCATTTTCAGGATATTAATTTTGTAAATGTACCTGTATAGTGTATTTTGAAAATATACTTTTTCAGTTTTAGAAATCTTCTTGCCCTTTGCTTTTTTCTTTCCCCATTTATCTCTTTAGTTTTACTTTTGTAAAATATGAAGCCTTCTTCTCTTCCCAATTACAGGAAAAATCCTTCATTTAGAGAGAGTCTCAGTTTAACTTTTAATCAGACAATCTATACAGATAAGAATTTTAAAATCTCGACTGNAAGTACATTCTTTGGACTGACATAAATATCTTGCATCCTTTATGCATTTTACAGTGATTACATTATATAAATATAATATGAATAATCATCTTAGTTGTATATTATTTCATTTAAATATACAGAAGACATGCTATTGGTTACCAACTATACCAGAAATTTAAGAGCAAAAATATTTGAAGAAAAAAGGGTACAGCTGATGCTAAAAACTTACGTTCACAAACTATTTTTCAAATTTTAAATGAATTAAGAAATTTAAGGGCTTCTCAGGTGGTGCGATGGTAAAGAATCCACTTGCCAACACAGGCTACACAGGAGATGTGAGTTTGAACCCTAGGTCAGGAAGATGCCCTGGCGGAGGGCATGGAACCCACTCCAGTATTCTTGCCAGTAAAAACCCAGGGACAGAGGAGTTTAGCAGGCTGCAGTCTATAGGGTTGCAAAGAGTTGAACACAACTGAGAGAATGAGCACACACACAAGAAATTTAAATGCTAAGCAATATAATCATATTATTAAAGTTTTTTCACCTGAACATGATACGTCACCAGGAAAATGCAAATTAAAACAAGGAGATAAACTACAGAACTATTAAAAAGGCCAAAATTTAGAACACTGACAACATCAAATGCTGGCAACAAAGTGGAACAACAGGAACTCTAATTCCCTGCTGATGGTAAACCGAATAGCACAGCAACTCTGGGAGAAAAGTTAGGCAGTTTCTTACAAAACTAAACTACTCTAAGCCTATGATTCAGTAATCATACCCTTTAGTACTGACCCAAATGAAAATTTATGTCCACAGAAAACCTTTCACAAGAACATTTATAGTATCTTTACTCATAATTGCCGAAACTTGAAAGCAACCAATATGTCCTTCAGTAGGTGAATGAATAAACAGTGGTACATGCAAACAAAAGAATATTACCCAGCACTAAAAAGAAATGGGGTCACAAAGAGTCAGACAACTGAGCAACTGAACTGAAAAAAGAAAGGAGCTATCAACCGATGAAAAGACATATAGGGACCTCAGGAATACATATAACTAAGCGAAAGAAGCCAGTCTGAAAAGGCAATATCCTATGCGATTCCAACTATGACATTCTGGGAAAGCCAAGACAATGGAAACAGGAAAAAAGATAAGTGCCTGCTGGAGGTGGGCTGATACGGGTGGAACAAAGAGGGTTTTTAGGGCAATTAAAGTACTTTGTATGATACTGTGATGGTCCCGACACATCATTATACATCTGTCCAAATTCACAGAACATATAACAACAAGAGCAAATGCTAATGGAAACTACCAACTGTGGGTGATAAAGATGTCCGTGTAGGGTTACTCTGGTGGGGGATGTTGGTAATAAAGACTACGCGTGTGAAGAGGAGCAGGATGTGTGGGAAAGCATTGCACCTTCCTTTTAACTTTGCTGTCAATCTAAAATTGCTCTTTTAAAAAGTCTTTAAAAGTTCATCTGTAATGCTATGGCTCCATTTTTTAAATCAGTATCTTTTACATATGCCAGATTATGAATACGTAGTGCGACAGTTCACATTGTGTATTCATGTTCTTGTTTGGTCGGTAAGCTATATCCGACTCTTTTGGGACCCCGTGGACTGCAGCCTGCCCACCAGGCTCCTCTATCCATGTAATTTCCCAGGCAAGAATACTGGAGTGGGTTGCCATTCTGTTCTCCAGGGGATCTTCATGACCCAGGGACCAAACCCACATCTCCTGCTCTGGCAAATGGCTCCTTCACCACTCAGCCACCTGGGAAGTCTTGTGGATACACAGGTCTGTGCTAAAGGCATAAACTCTGAGCTAGAAAGGGGGAATCCCAGTTGAGTGGTGACATCTGAGAAAAAGGAAAGGAAATGTGATTAGGCATCTTTCAATTATACATTCCTTTAAAAAACAACTGCAGTAAATATGCAAAATGCTGACAAACTGGAAGGACAATTTTGTGAGTGTGTTTCTAGTTTCTCCAGTATGGGAAAAAATCTTGGGAGTGAATTTACAATATTCTCAGGTGTAAACATGACCCAGTGGCATCTGAGGGTAGGTGAGAAGTGCCAGACTACAGGAAGGATTCAAAGGTTTTAGGAGAGAGGCAGGCAGGGTATTTAGAAGGATCGAAGAGCAGGGCCAGTCTCACCTGAAAAGAGGACAGAGCAGGATTGTATCGGGAGACAGGAGACTACAGGCCCAGTGTGAATGGGAAACACAAGGTCCCATTCAAGCAGACGCTATTCACCTGGTGATGTGTGACCCCAGAATTTAGAATTGGTTACACCGGCTTACTATGAACCAAAGAAAGATGCCTGCTTTGCCACATAAAATGCAACCTCAAACACAGGAAACTACTAAAATATTGTTAGAAACAACAATCTTGAACTAAGATATTGACAGCACACAAAAAACTGTTAGCAAAGACATGCTTACTTAGAAAAGTGAAAGATTATGCCTGCTCGTAATAGTACTTTTAAGAGTGAAGTCAGGAATTTATTTTATCTGGTACACACAGTAATTTGCTATAAAGCTTTATGAAATAGCTAAAGTGATGTTACAGCCAGAAACCAATGGTTGCTAAAATGCATTCAGTTAAAATGGAAAATATAGGGAAATAAAACACTGTAATTGTCTCTCAGCCCACATTGTATATTATGTTGCTAAATTATATACTATTATATTTTCTACATTTTAATAAGCTTTCCCATAGAGAAGTTGATAACATAAGGAAACCATTCTCTGCTTTTATTTCTGAAGACCTAAATAATATCCCACACGTATTTATAAACCAAACAGGGCCTGGGCCTCTCATTAGATCCCAAGGCTCACAAAATCTATCTCACAAAACCACGATATATAACAATACATGAAACAGCCAACACAAATGGTTTTCTTGTCGTCCTCCTTACTTTTGATTCACAGTCAGGGAGTTACATATGTAAAGTGAGCTATAATAGTTTGTAAGGAAAAAAAAATCAAGGTTTTCTTAATTTTAGAAAAAAGCTTAATAGCATGTTGTATAATTCATAAAATATTGTCTTTGACTTTGATAATATTTTATTTAAATTTGTCCATCCACCAGTTAGTTGGTGTCAGTAAACATTTAGTGGGTGTAAGTAAAATGGAGACTTCTCCCCAAAGAGAGTATTTCATGGCCCTGATCCCAATTTAACAGGATCCTGACAAACCATATACTAATAAGTAGTATGTCCAGTACTTAAATAAAAGGTCACACATCTTCAGGCTATGTGAGAATTTTTTAAATAATAAATTATCATCATTAATAAAATGGTAGAAAACTTTTGGGGAAGTAAAAGAAATTCGCACGTCTCAGGACAGTGAATAATTTTCTAAATGCAAAGTTGATTATAATATCAGGTGCTTGGGTTAAGCAGAGTACCAAACCTGAAATCTGAAGCAATACTCCTAAGGTCCAAAAGGATCTAGTTAGCCAAATATACTGAACAAACAGAGCTCCAAAGATCTGGACAGGACAAATTAGAATCATTTACTGAATATTAACAGAAAAACTTCAATCAGAAGAGATGCACTTTGGTAGAAATTTTAAGGAAAACAATTTATAAGTCTTTTCAGGTAATATTATCAACTCCGATTTTCTATAAACACCTTAAAATGTGAAGTAGGAAACAAAGTTCTATGCTTACCCCCTTTTAAGGTTCAGATTGCACTGAGTTCATTCTAGGGAACTAATGTGTTTCTGAAATGTTTGCTCTCATCAAGAGGTAAATAGTGTTTTTCCTGTTGACTCTCTCTTAGGGTATTTACAACACACTCTAACTTCCTGCTCCCCTTGTTCTTACAGCATATCTGGCCACTGTCCCTAGAATTTAGCCCAGCACTTGCTTATGACTCCATGGGTATGTATGACACAGAGAAGATGGGGCTGACAAAATGAGAAGGCAGGTCAAGGAAACCAAAAGCCGACCTTAAAACCTGGTTCTCTTTGCAGAGAAAATGAAGACGGCCCCCGCACAAGGATAACATGCAAATTCATGAAGGGTTTCATGTTGTTTAAAATAATGAAAAGAAAAAAACAAAACAAAACATGGTTCTTTTGAAAGAATCTCCAATAAGCACTGACCACATCCAAAACACTGTAAAATTTTATTATGGTATATGAAAAGTAATGTATGAAAATAAAATGCCATAGAAGAAGCTGCCTTCTGAGACACAGATATAGTCTGCATGCCTGCTCATCCCTTTCACATAATTTACGGCTTTACCTTCATCTCAAGGTGAGTGGTACTATCAGCATAGCATCTTCTATAGGTAATCAGCACCTATTCAACATTCACAACTCTCTCCCATCTTGTTCTCATCTATAGCATTCTCTTGCCCCCTCTTTTTAATAGTAGGTACTTGCTGGGTATGTATTTTAAATATAGCAGTGTGTACATGTCAGTCCCAAACTCCCCAATTATCCCTTCCCTCCCAGGTAACCATTAGCTCATTCCCTTGGTCTGAGTTTATAAAGATATTTCTCAACAGGTAGAGTGAGAAGGCAGTAGCACCCCACTCCAGTCCTCTTGCCTGGAAAATCCCATGGATGGAGAAGCCTGGTAGGCTGCAGTCCATGCTAAGGGTCGGACACAACTAAGTGACTTCCCTTTCACTTTTCACTTTCATGCACTGGAGAAAGAAATGGCAACCCACTCCAGTGTTCTTGCCTGGAGAATCCCAAGGATGGGGTAGCCTGGTGGGCTGCCGTCTATGGGGTCACACAGAGTCGGACACGACTGTAGTGACTTAGCAGCAGCAGCAACAGGTAGAGATTCAGGTGCTAATATTAATAGAAAGATCACTACTAAAATGTATTATTTATTTGAATTTCCTATAAGTGGAATATCCCTGAAGCTGCAATAAATGCTGACTTTTTTTAATATGGAGAAGGTAGACAAAATTA
This sequence comes from Redunca redunca, assembly GCA_006410935.1. NCBI lineage: Eukaryota > Metazoa > Chordata > Mammalia > Artiodactyla > Bovidae > Redunca > Redunca redunca. The sequence continues at coordinate 22,921 of SJYQ01017987.1, forward strand.
AATTTGCCAGAAATTCACAAATTAATTTCCCTATCTTATGTTCATCAGAGGAATTATGAGGAAAAATGGAATAAATGTGAAAGCACATGACATTTTTTTCCGTAGTTCAGTTCAGTCACTCAGTCATGTCTGACTCTTTGCAACCCCATGAATCACAGCACGCCAGGCCTCCCTGTCCATCAGCATCTCCCGGAGTTTACTCAAACTCATGTCCACTGATTCGGTGATGCCATCCAGCCATCTCATCCTCTGTCGTCCCCTTCTCCTCCTGCCCCCAATCCCTCCCAGCATCAGGGTCTTTTCCAATGAGTCAACTCTTCGCATGAGGTGGCCAAAGTAGAGAAGTAAGTAAATGTAAAGTACAATCATTTCTCATTGAATATGATTCAAACAGGTGGGAACCTTATCTTGAGTCAGTGGTTCTTAATGGTGGGGGGATATTCGGATCCCTAGTGAAGCTGGGTGAACACATATATGTCTAGGCTCTGCTTCCCGGCACATCTAATCAGAGGGTGCTAGGTTCAGTTCAGTCGCTCAGTCGTGTCTGATTCTTTGTGGCCCCATGACCCACAGCATGCCAGGCCTCCTGTCCATCACCAACTCCCGGAGTTCACCCAAATTCATGTCTGTTGAGTCGGTCATGCCATCCAACCATCTCATCCTCTGTCGTCCCCTTCTCCTCCTGCCTTCAATCTTTCCCAGCACCAGGGTCTTTTCTAATGAGTCAGCTCTTCGCATCAGGTGGCCAAAGTACTGGAGTTTCAGCTTCAGCATCAGTCCTTCCAATGAACACCCAGGACTGATCTCCTTTAGGATGGACTGGTTGGATCTCCTTGCAGTCCAAGGGACTCTCAAGCGTCTCTTCCAACACCACAGTTCAAAAGCATCAATTCTGTTAGGTGGTGCCCTGGAATCTGAAGTTTTAAAAGCTGCACAGGTGGTTATGACGCAGCCCTGGTTGATGATGAGGTGTCACCGGTTCAGATGCCTTAGCCGCTGGGTGGGTCATGTCACCCAGAAGGGTCAGTGGTGGGGATGGCGACAAAGTGCAAGATACCACCTACTGAGCTCCAGCCCCCTGGGAATTTGTAGATGCAAGCCTGTATAATCAGGGCTTCCGTTTTACTAAAGAGAAGACAGAATGCAAGATTTTGGTTGAATAATACAATGGAATTCTATTTTCTCTTCAGCAAAACGGAAGCCCTGGCAGGAATAGAGACACACAGAGAATGGACAGGTGGACTCAGGGTGGAAAAGGGGAGTGGGGACGAACTGAGAGATTAGCAGTGACATATATACATCACCAGGTGTGACACAGAGAGCTAGTGGGAATGCTGTGTGGAACAGGGAGCTCAGCTCAATGCTCTGTGATGACCTAGAGCGGTGGGATGGGGAAAGAGGTGGGAGGGAGACTCAGTAGGAAGGAGATGTATGTATACTGATAGGTGATTCACTTTGCTGTGCAGCAGAAACTAATACAACATTGTAAAGCAATGAAGATATTTTTTAAAAAAAGATTCAGTTGAATGGAAGAGTTTCTTGAATTTCAACTGCTGAAACATGCCAATGATCACACTGAGGCCCTGGCAGTCTGATCTCAGGTTCAGAAGATCCACAGTAAAAAAAAAAAAAAAAGAAGATCCACAGTATTGATTAAGTTTTGCTCCTCAGCTGGAGCACACTGAAGGGATGTCATGGCAGGGTGTGGAGGGGAGGAGGCTGGAAAAACACGGCCACAGTACTTTGCAGATCTTTCCATTAAGCGACAGTGGTCTATTCCCCACCCCTTGAGTCTGGCTGGCTTTGTGACTTATTTTCACCACTAGAACACAGCAAAGTGACACTGCGTGTGTTGCACATCTGGGGCCTCAAGGAGCCTTGCAACCTTCCCCTCTCCCTGCTTTGAATGCTCCTGTTGCCAGGTAAGGACGTCTGGGACAGGAGACAACGAATGAGAGACCCCCCTGGGGAGAAGCTTGCTCAGCACCCAGCACCAAGGCCCCACCACCACATGGGTACGGTCATTTGAAGCTCTCCAGCCCCAGCCAGGCAAGGCATCAGATGACCACAGCCTCCTGAAGGGGTCCAGCTATGACCAGAAAACTGCCCAGCCAAGCGCATCCAAAAGGCAGAAACGTGAGCAAGTAGCTACTACTTTAGCCATGCCACCTTGGGGAGGCTGACTCAGCAGAAATTGAAAACTGATACAGAAGCTGTACTGAGAACAGAGTGCCACCATAATAAAATGGGATAAGAAAAATCCATGATCAACACTGGAAACATGTGGAGTCAGTTTTCGGACTGGGTGGTAGACAGAAGCCGGGGAACTAATAAAGAGGTAATTAAAGGTTGGAAAAACAGTGGCCTGTTGTGGCAAAACAACCGATGGCATTTTTGCCTCTGATAATGTGGAAGATAAAAACCTACCTAATGAACTGGCTGATCTGGCCAAGAAGATCTCTAGAAAGAATGCTGAAAACATAGTTTGGTTTCTATAGCTGATAAAGGCACAGAGGAAAGAGAAGAGGAGCTAAAATAAGGAATTGTTCAGTTTGCAAGCAGAATGTAAGGGAAAAAGAGCTCGGATTTGGTGGGCTGAAAATAAACCTCTCATCTTCAAAGTTTTCAACATGGTTGATGACCTCTGTGACTCAGTGTACGTATGTGTGTGTGCACGGGCATGCACACGTGCTAGGGCAGAGTGGGCATGTAATACTTAAAAAAAACACATACTTAAATGTACACACGTGTATGTAGATGTAAAGGTTTTTTTTTTTTTTACTATTTATTTAAAATAGTGCTTTACATTAAACAAATATGAATATACTATATATAGATTCTAAACTGGCATCAACTTTTTAAGATAAAATGTAAGACTGCAAATAAATTTTATTCTGTGGCTGGTGGTTTGGGATACACCATTAAATCTTCCAAGATGGGCATATTCCTCTTCCACATGAGGAGTACCAGATGGAAAAGGGGGGGCAGCAATGAGATAAGCCACCCAGGCGAGTCCTCACTTCCCATCTTAGAAACCGGGCATCCATTTAAAGTTCCCACCAAAGTGGGGAGCATGGCAACATGGAGCCCTGGGATGACAACTTGGCCCCAAGGGTATACAAAGGATATGACTATATTCCAACCCTCACAGCTCCATTTCTCCAAAGCAAAGGACCCTGGGGCACATGTGTCTTTTTCAACTATGGCTTCCTCAGGGTATGTGCTCAGTAATAGGATTACTGGGTCACATGGTAGTTTCCTTCCTAGGTTGTAAGGAATCTCCATACTGTTGTCTATAGAGGCTGTACCAATTTACCTTCACACCAACAGTGCAAGAGGGTTCCCTTTTCTCCACATGCTCTCCAGCATTTACTGTCTGTAGGTATTTTTTTTTTATGATGGCCATTCTGATTTGTGTGAGGTGATCCTGCATTGTAGTTTTGATTTGCATTTCCCTAATGATGAGCAATCAAATCAATGAAAAGAAAGAAAAGGATGGAAGCAAATGGCAGAAAAGTTACGAAAAGCAGACCTCCGTGATTAAAACTGACGACTGCAAATGCATGTGCCAAAAGCACTCACGCAGAGTGACAGACACCTACTTACAGCGTATTTATTCTCACAGTAACTGAAGGATACTCAGTTAAATTTTCCGGACTCATGCCAAAAGGAAAAGGTATCTAGGATGAGCTAGACAAGATTACAGCCCCCAAACAGGAAGCAGTGAGAGCAGCCCAAGGTCATTTATTTTATGGCAGAGTACCCTAAATGTATCCGTTGGTACTGAGGGCACTGTATTTCGGTATTAGTTTCATTAATTCAACTAAAAGCACTGCCCATGTGCCATGCTAGGTGTCCGGCACAATGCTAATCCTACCCTCAGGGACCTACACATACGAACAGGTCCAGCAGACATGAGGATAACGCATCTTACTAGCCCTGCGACAGCAACTCAGCTCCCAAGGAGCCCAAAATAAACCATCGTTTGATCATTCATCAAGGAAAGGTTTTTGCTCAGTGCAATCTATTTAAGAAGACAGGAAAACGGGCAATTTATTTTAGACAGACTTCTATTCCAAATGTCTAAAACAAAACAGTGCTGAATTTTAAGCAAACTCTCAGCTCCCTGGAACAATCCCAACGCCAAAGTTGTACTGAACATATCATATGCAATATTTCACGATACATCATATAAATATAAAGCAGCACATAAAATAAATTACATATATAAACAGAGACTAAATTCGTATGTTAGTACTTATGAGTAATATAACTTGAAACGGTTATGCTTTCCCTGGGGCAGAGTTTCTTTATTTTATCCATTAAGAGTTCAAGGCAATTTGAGAAAAATTTATATCTAGCCATTCTGTATACATTTAAATTACCCTCAACGTCGTATAACTAAGCACCTCTAACTAACAAAGGCTTGAGAAAAATAATTGAAGCCTTATTTGAATTTAATTGCACAAAAAGTAAAGAGATCATTTTCCTTCCATAGTTAACTGAGTAAGTTGGTAGAAAGTTTCATTAAACTATAAAGAATAAGCACAATTTTCATACCATGAATTTGATATTTTTCAACCTAAATGATAATACAGGGACAGAAAAATCTAAGTCCCTGGAAACAGGTTCGCATAAAATTACCTCCTTAGAACGAACACTGTAGGCACTAAAAGATATTTTTTAATTCATTTTGAAAGTACACAATAGCTCATCTGAGCATATTCCATGAAGTAAAACTTATTCTTGATTAGCTGAAAACTTAATATACTCTAATAAACTTTGAATAATTTTAAAGTAATTTTTAATCTTTTCATTAACTTTTTAAACTTTTCCTTACAACATAAATCCATTACAAAAAGGAAGTGATTTTCTCCAAGCCTCATGTCGGCATATAAAGGACAACTCAACTTAGAGAAGGTGATGAATATTTTCTTCTTAGATGTTAGACATTTAAGAGTTTCTTTTTGAGGGGTTCAAAGTTTTTTACGTATTAAATGTAAACACTCATTTACAAATGTCCTCTGGAAGTTCCAATATAAAAATTCCCCACGTGAACCCTGTTTAGGTTTAGTTTGAACAGCTACTTTGCTATTTTACGTCATAGATTATACACCATGTTACAAAGCCCTGCTTTTCATGGAACAAACCTCCTGGAAGCCACGGTAGGAAACACCAGAGAGGACCAGCTTCCCCCCCAACCTCAGTCCTTGACGGGCTGTTCTGAGCACTGGGCTGGGCCCTGTATCCCCCAGGGTCAGGGGGCCCACTCCCAACCCTGGGGAGTCATGTGCTTCCATCACCATCCCTTTCAAGGCAGGACTGTGCAGTGAAAATGTGGACGGTGCTGGAGCCAGAGTGTCCTGCGTTCTCATCCTGGCCGTGCCACCAAAGAACCACATGGCCTGGGCCTGTCAGGCGACATCAGGGCCAAGGATACACAGAGCCCCGTTCTCACGGAGGCTATCAAGACATACTGTCACACTGGCAGTCACATGATGTAACCTTTGACACCATGTCATCTGAGACCAGAACCTAAAGTATAAGTATACTCCAAATCTGTACGCACAGCAAGCAAGAAATGGTCTGCGGAGAGACTTGGAACTCCTGATTCATTCATTCAGAAATATTTACCAAATGCTCCATATGGAACAGCCATCGATCTATAAATGGAGATAATCTCTGCTCTCATGGGGTTTACATTCTTATAGGGAGATAAGCCGGAGAAGGCAATGGCACCCCATTAGACGGAGGAGCCTGATAGGCTGCAGTCCATGGGGTCTCGAAGAGTCGGGCACGACTGAGCGACTTCACTTTCACTTTCATGCACTGGAGAAGGAAATGGCAACCCACTCCAGTGTTCTTGCCTGGAGGATCCCAGGGACGGGGGAGCCTGGGGGGCTGCCGTCTCTGGAGTCACACAGAGTCGGACACGACCAAAGCAACTTAGCAGCAGCAGGGAGATAAGCAGTTAAGAGATTCTCGATGATTACCAAGTATGATAAGCAAAGAAAGACACACCTACCATGGCAGGAGGGAGGGAGGGAGATTCTGAATGTGTGTATGTGTGTGTTTGGATGAGGGTGAGGAGTTCAGGGTGTGTCTGGGGAGCCCCCTTATGAAGGGGCCTGTTGAGCCACAGTCTGAAGCAGTCACAGGAGAAGTCAGGGGAGAACCTTCTAAGAAGAGGAACAAATGCATGTTTAGGATGGCACAGGCAAGACTTATTATCAACCAACTCCTGCTTATCTCTGCAGGGTCATACTGGCCACACTGTGCAGCTCAAACTCAATGCTTTAGTCTTCCATTCAGAACCACTTTCAGTCCCTTAAATCAGCCCACCTTCTCTTCCCCTTGGCCTTTGTGTACGTGTCGTGGTATGACTACCTTTACTCAGAAGACATATACGATACTTCTGTGTGATACACAGTGAACATTCAGCACACTTGTATGAGCTTCAAGACTGTTAAAATGGCACCGTGATATTTCACTGAATGCCATGCCATCACTTACCATATTATTCTTCACTTACATTTTAATACCTCAGATTGCATTTTTCAAGTGTGGAAGGATCCAAAATGGGGCACAGTTGTCAGGCTCCTGCAGGTGTTTAATCTTAGACCAGGGCAGCAGTCATTGTTCCATGTACAGTCATAAGCTTCATGAACAGTAGACAGACGCAATTACCTTCTGGTCTTTGAATTCTTCACAATAAACAGTCAGACTAAATTGTGTTTCAGTAATTATTCTGAGAGTTCCAGAATAACATTTTCTTCTGCTTTATTGACTATGCCAAAGCCTTTGTGTGGATCACAATAAACTGTGGAAAATTCTTCAAGAGATGGGAATACCAGATCACCTGACCTACCTCTTGAGATACCTGTATGCAGGTCAGGAAGCAACAGTTAGAACTGGGCATGGAACAACAAATTGGTTCCAAATTGGGAAAGGAGTATGTTAAGGCTGTGTATTGTCAGCCTGCATATTTAACTTATATGCAGAGTACATCATGAGAAACTCCGGGCTGGCTGAAGCACAAGCTGGAATCAAGATTGTTGGGAGAAATATCAATAACCTCAGAAATGCAGATGACACCACTCTTATGGCAGAAAGTGAAGAAGAACTAAAGAGCCTCTTGCTGCTAAGTCACTTCAGTCATGGCCGACTCTGTGTGACCCCATAGACGGCAGCCCACCGTCCCTGGGATTCTCCAGGCAAGAACACTGGAGTGGGTTGCCATTTCCTTCTCCAATGCATGAAAGGGAAAAGTGAAAGTGAAGTCGCTCAGTCGTATCCGACTCTTCGTGACCCCGTGGACTGCAGCCCACCAGGCTCCTCCGCCCATGGGATTTTCCAGGCAAGAGTACTGGAGTGGGGTGCCATTGCCTTCTCCGAAAGAGGAGAGTGAAAAAGCTGGCTTAAAACTCAACATTCAGAAAATTAAGATCATGGCGTCTGGTCCCATCACTTCATGGCCAACAGATGGAGAAGCAATGGAAACAGTGAGAGACTATATTTTAGGACTCCAAAGTCACTGCAGAGGCTGACTGCAGTCATGAAATTAAAAGATTCTTGCTCCTTGGAAGAAAAGCTATGACAAACCTAGACAGCATATTAAAATGCAGAGACATTACTTTGCCAACAAAGGTCCGTCTAGTCAAGGCTGTGGTTTTTCCAGTGGTCATGTATGGATGTGAGAGTTGGACTGTGAAGAAAACTTAGCACCCATGAATTGATGCTTTTGAACTGTGGTGTTGGAGAAGACTCTTGAGAGTCCCTTGGACTGCAAGGAGATCCAACCAGTCCATCCTAAAGGAGATCAGTCCTGGGTGTTCATTGGAAGGACTGATGCTGAAAGCTGAAACTCTAATACTTTGGCCACCTGATGCAAAGAACTGACTCATTTGAAAAGACACTGAGGCTGGGAAAGACTGAAGGCGGGAGGAGAAGGGGACGACAGAGGATGAGATGGTTGGATGGCATCACCGACTCATGGACATGAGTTTGAGTAAATCCCGGGAGTTGGTGATGGAAAGGAGGCCTGGCGTGCTGCAGTCCACGGGGTCGCAAAGAGTCAGACACGACTGAGCGACTGAACTGACCTTGAACTGAATTATTCTGAGCCAGGAATAACTTGAGATAGGAGAAAGAGGAGGAGCTAATCAAGGTGAAGCTCGTAATAACAAAACTACATCTGATATGGAAAACATCATCAGTAATCTGTATTATAGCAGATGATATATGAACATGAACTATCTCGCCAGGGTATTATTTGCTATATTCAAATCAATAAGCTGTATTCACCAGCTTTCAGGTTTTGTGATAGACACAAATTTCACATGAAGTATCTGGGAACAAAGCACCTCAGAGACTAATACAGCAGCTCTAGACTCACTGGACATCTAAGGGTTGTTAAACTTGCAGTTAGAAAGTATTTCAATATTTATGCTATTTACATGCACAGACACAAAAATTTGCTATGTAAATCCGTTTTGAGGTCAGGGAGCTACGTCTTCATTCCTACGTCCATAGTACCAGGCAAACAATAGGTAGTCAATAAATATTTATTTTACGAAGAAATAAATGCCTTAAGACTGAGACGTAAAAACACCGGGAAAGAGGTTTACGACGCTTTCCTGATATGGAAATAAGTCCAAAATTTACTGTTGAATTAAAAATGGTAGTTGCAGAAAAATAAGTAACTATTAAATTGACCCACAAATCTCTGGAAGGATATAATACCAAATAGGGGCTCTTTTGATTTTGAGGGTATTTTTTGTTGTTGTTAGTATGAATCAATAAGGAAGTTTCTACTTTATATAATTCCGCATTATTTTATGTATACATACATAGCGGGCTTCCCTGGTGGCTGAGTGGTAAAACATCTTACTGTCAATGCAGGAGATATAGGTTTGATCCCTGGGTTGGGAAGAGCCCCTGGTGAAGGAAATGACTACTCACTCCAGTATTCTTGCCTGGGAAATCCAATGGACAGAAGAGCCTGGCTTCAGTCCACAGGACTGCAAAAGAGTCAGACATGACTTAGTGACTAACCACCACCACACCTATATATATGCTCATAAATGTATATGCATATTTTAAAAATGTATTCTATAACAAGGCACTTAAAATAGGTTTTTAATCATTTGAGGAATCTAAATGAAAAGATGGGTATTACTCAGTTTCATCACAAAATTGAAATAAAAACAAAAAATAAGAGTATAATATGAAATCCTCACATTTCCTCTCTCATACTACCATAAAGCTTCAATTGCATGTTTCAATAAATTACTATTTTAGATCCAAATAAGATACTGGCTGCTGAAAAGGAAATAGAAAGAGGTCTCTCTATTTCACTAGCTCTTAATTTTTTATTCATTGTTACGGTCTGCTTTCCATTTACTGGGTAATAATATCATTATTACAGACTAAATCCCCTCCTGGCTTTAAAAGGAAATCTTCCTTTAGAAGGTAGTCAACTGTTGAAAGGAAGGTGATCAGGCCTAAAGGAAAATAGAAATTTAGGGAGACGTTCTATTTTCTCACGACTTAGGAGGAAAATATCTACTTCTAGCAGATTTCAATGCCTGCCCTCTCTACATAATGTTACTCAATTTTATTTAAGAATATTCTTTACAAATTACTCTCACTCTTCAGGAAACACTTTTTTTTTTTTTTTCCCTTTTTACCAAGCCAGATACTGGTGGGAAAATGGGGCCATGAAAATAAGATAACCTTTTTACTAGACTTGATCAGGTGTGTGCACGCTCAGTCGTGTCTGACTCTTTGCAACCCCATGGACTGCAGCCTGCCAGGCACCTCAGTCCATGGGATTTTCCAGGCAAGAATGCTGGAGTGGGTTGCCATTTCCTTCTCCAAGGGATCTTCCTGACCCAGGGATCAAACCCACATCTCTTGAGTCTCCTGCATTAGCAGGTATATTTTTTATCACTATGCCTCCTGGGAATCCCCTCTAAATAATATAGAGTGGAAAATAAATACCAGTAGAAGCTCAAGATTCTAAACGTTAGGAGCATATTTCATACTTCCTTTGATAACTAGTTTATGTTTCCAATGAAGGTGTATTTTCTGAAGTCTTTTCGGAATCCAAATATTTTTACATACTCTTTTATATACTTCCTATTTCTCATATACCAGGGGAACTGTTTACCAAGAAGAGACCAGTAATAATTTGTTAAATTATAAAGTTTCACATTCTTCAACACACTTACATATTTATTTGTCTACTCTTTTCAATAAGTAATATCCTCATTTCTTGGATGGACATACAAGAGTGAAAGCAGTTATATATTTTGCTCAGGCTGGGTCAGAATTTAAAATCAATATATCTGATTTCTAAAATCTTTGCCTCTGATGCTTTTGACTTGCAATAATTTTGTAAAGTATAAATTCATGTCTGATTTGTCTTCATTTTATAGCTCAGGCTTAAAAACCTGGT